>JAUMHH010151561.1:0-19256 GCA_032359455.1 Chlamys rubida | reverse complement strand
TTACTGACTCTCCACATAACATTTATAGTTTTGTAGATATTACTGACTCTCCACATAACATTTATAGTTTTGTAGATGTTACGGACTCTCCACATAACATTTATAATTTTGTAGATATTACTGACTCTCCACGTAACATTTATAGTTTTGTAGATGTTACGGACTCTCCACATAACATTTATAGTTTTGCAGGTGTTGCATTAATTGCTAGTCTTCTTCACGTTTTTTGTTTTCAATTTCTTCCTTTGAATAACAGCTCATACTTTTGATATGTATGTTTTGACTTTCCTCCCACTAGAATTCCATTGGAAATATTGCTGTTCAAAACTTTCCTCCCAGAAAAACAGCACAGCTCACACAATCTGTTCACCGATAATCACTGATCATCAAAATCGCCAATTTTAAAGGTCGCTTAATAGATTATGATATGACGTACTCGTTCTAAACACTGGTTAATATTCGATGTTTACTACAAACGTTTTTCGTCAATGCCAATATCAAGCAAACTGTCGTCTGTGCTCGTCATTGTCGATGGATAAGAATACGCACATTCTAAACTCGTTTGATTATAACTTGGCTACGGGCGTACCTCAGTCTAACAGTCGTTTGATTATAACTTGGCTACGGGCGTACTTCCGTCTAATAGCGTTTTATCTGTGATCTCATTCATTGGTTGTTCCTCCAGACAACCGTTTGTATAATCCTTTTGTCGCTCCTGGTTCTTCCGGTACTGTTTGACGATGCTGGTTATCTCCTCTGCTGGTGGGGCGATGATGACGACGAGCGCCATGATGACAGCCCAGGCCTGGGTAAACCCAACCCAGACCACGAACTGTGTCTCGTCCATCATCGGGAAACTTGCCATAATGCCAGGGATGATAAAGGCGACGACGACGATGCTGCACGTCCCGCCAATGTACGCTGTCATCTTGGCCTTACGAAAAGTAGACGACATTTGTTCGAAGGTTGGTTTGGTATCATAGTGGAGCCCCTTGAGCTCCTCGCGGTAGTTGAGTTCCCACGGATTGAGCGGGTTATCAATGTCGTACAGCTTCTGCCATTCGACGTCCTCGTCGTAACTCGTTTTAATTTTATTGGTGAATATTGACACGACTATGCATCCGATCAAACTAGCGCCAAAGCTGCAACAAGTGCCCGCTAGAATGGTGTAGTCCTGTACGGTGTTGATGAGGAAGTTACTAAGGCCTCCCTCGTACATGGTCGCGACCGCCAGGGTAGCCGTCACACCCAACAGCAGACCAGCCAGCCCTCCTGTAATGAACAAAGCATACACCACGTCAATCAATGAGTCATACAAATACCAATAAAATAGCTAAGCGTCCGAGCTTACAACTAAGGCTAAAACCATCACCAATTTTCTTCAAGAAAATTGTCCTCTGGCCCGCTCCGCTGTTATTTGAAAAAAACATGTTTGAGAACCATTTAAAAGAGTCTTTATTTTATTCTTTTGACCTTTGTTCCGCTGAGGAGTCCTAAATGGACGAACAAAAGACATATGATGTCGTTAATATTTACCTTGGTTTGCTTTCTAAATCAACCGAATATAGTTTCTATATGTGCCGCCTCAGTTCGTTTTTAATTGTGATATTTATAACTCATTACAATTCGGACAAAGTTTTCATATTCACTCATATCAACTCATACGGACATTTTAAATTCATTCAAGAAACATTATCTGTAACAATGCAACTACTGTAAAATCATCTATTTTCGTGGGACATTAAATTTCGTTTATTTCGTGGATAACAAAATCAACGAAATTAAATCCCCACGAATACATGAATTTTGTGTTATATAAATAAGGGGAAATCAGAAATCAGCGAAATGTTATGTCCTTGAACCAGGCTCATATATGAAAACCACGAAATTTTAACCCAACGAAAATAAATGATTCTACAGTATTTAATAATCACCGACTCGGCACAATTAGTCAATTGCTTTCAGCTGTGTGTAGACCACAACACTGGCCATTTACACTCTTTGCATGACAAACGAAACAGGTATTTTCCAAAACTCTCAAAACATTTTCAAATAGTGTTTGCGTAGTAAACAGATTTATTGTTTAGCATTATTTGTAGATATAATAGAGACTACAAGCAGTGTTTGCAGATTTATAACTTTTATAGAGTATAACTTATTTGCAGGTCAATTATTTAAGGGCTTAGCAGTGTAATCTTAATATTAGATCGATTGTAATAAAGCCTTACGTAATTAGTTGTATACTGAATGGTAAACAGGCGTACATTGGTATTTGTAGATCTGTTATAGAGCTTAGCGATACCATCTATCTGTAGATCTGTTATAGAGCTTAGCGATACCATCTATCTGTAGATCTGTTATAGAGCTTAGCGATACCATCTATCTGTAGATCTATATTAAAAGCATGGCAGTGTTACTTATAGGTAGATCTATTATTATAGAGCCTTGCAGTTTTACATACTTTCATTGAATTACATTTGTTATGATTGAGGCTAAGCAGTATCATTTATTTCATAGATTAAGTATTACAAATAGCACATTAAGAACTATTAGTCATTTGTGATTAGCCATTGTGGAGTCTAGCAGGATTGCTTGGTATTATTATTTATATTACTAGTATTAGTTTGAAAAAAATGGGTTTCATTGACAAAAGGTCCAAAGTCATGAACAGCTCTAAGTTCTGAACCTAACTGTTCAAGACATGAAAACTTAACATTTGTATATTACTTAAGTTGTAAATATAGAAAGATTCACAACAATCGTTTAGTAAGAAGTATTTATGATTTTTTACATAATTCTCAAAATTCTCATTTTGATTTAAAAAAAAAAAATTGTGTGTATCGCTTCGCTTATCAATCCTAGAGCAACTGGACCCTGCTCGTTACTTGAATAGCCTTCACTATAACAATGCAATTCTTCGTTTATCCTTATTCCTGTTTTCGGCTTCAAATCCTATATTAGGCATTATTGTCTTCTACTTAAACTATCATGTATCCACCCTGTGTCATCTACACACCTAACTCCTTCACCATAATCGCCCTTTATTGCCCTATACCAAATAAGGTTACGATTAATCTTCTGTGCTATAAGCTGTTTATTATTATGGTACCTCATGGCAGGATTTTATAAACAGAAGTTTCTGCAAGATACAAGAAGCTTTATTGAAAGTCGCATTCATATTAACATGGAACATTAGCTATTGAGAGTTATAATTGTGACAAAAAGTTTCTTGACCATTTCCCATTTACCTACAGTATGTCAATGATTTGGACACACCGACATACTCTATAATACTTACCTACAATATGACAATAATTGTGTCTATTAAATTAACTTAGAGTCCGACAATGGTGATCCACAAACTACCAAATTTAGGATACATGCAGTATTAAATAGTCACTTCACTACCAAAGTCTATAATATTTAATGTGTTGATTCACTACCCCAGAGCATAATATACATAGCAGTAATTTAGATTCAATTATTGTGTATCAGAGGTAGGTCATCGTTTGATATGAAGCTGTATCCTATTTATTGATATTGTAGCCCCTACAGTATGTATAATGTGCAGTTATTGTAAATATTTACCGCTTAAACATTGACACTGTTTTAGACAACCCTCCCCGCACTAAGTACTGAGAATGTCTGTGTGTAGTTTAATCGATGAACGTTTTACCAAAGTCTTGTATTATGATACCAGATTTAAAGTTCTGATAACGATGATTAGTTTCATCTCCTCCTGGTAAACCTGGTGGTGGTAATCGGTACACCAACTCTAAACGTTAAATATACAAACTTTTAATTAGGACAAAGATATAATCCTAATAAATCAGGAAACGCGCCGATTGTTGGAGCACTTACTTTTAATACCGACACATCTGGATCTGGTGAAAAAACATTTCTGTTTTAATTTGAAAGACTTTTAATCAAACAGCATACCATCTATCACCAGTGAAAGGGGAGACTCGTCCTGTGTGAGTGAAGATAAATGTCTGCGTTCATTTAGTGCTAGCTTCAATCCTCTTACGACGGCCGATTTCTGTCTGCCTTTTCATATTCGGAACGATTCATTTTGCTTCATGACAGTTTTTGTGCCTTCTGATCACATCGCTGAACAGTAGACAATCTGACCCTAATCCGATATTTTTTTTCATTTCATTCTTTCTTTAATTCCCAACTGTAAATAAATTGTGTATTTTTTATTTTAAAAGGAGCAAGCACTTATACCCTAAACAATTGTGACGTCACTGCGAGGCTGTTGAGGCTGATAAGAGTTTTACCGGCCAGTGTCTGGTGATTTATCGCTCATTGATTGGCTTACAAAATACATTAATCACTTCCGCAAAGACACCAATTAATTGATACGTAAACGGCCCTCGGGAAAGGGGAAATCCACTTTCAGTTTTACAGGTTGGTTAGGGTCACGACCTATGTACTTTATACTTTCTGTTACCGGGGCAACTACCGGTCGAGAGAGAAGGCGCCTATACGAATGGGGTGAGAACGAGGTGGTAACTAGAAATAGATGCCACTCGGACAGGTGGAGTGACTGGCGGTATTCCAAAAGGCGTATTTGCTGATATTTACTGTAAGAAATGGCAAGCACATGGGGATAAATAAATGTCAGCAAAATATTGCTGGTATTCTACTTAACGTCTTTATGGCAAATTTTCACTTGGCATGAGTTAAACACTTAATATCAATAAACGTATGAGTTTATTCCAACGCTTTACGATCTAACCGAAGCCCAGACGTGTATCTAGCCGTCACACGTACGATTTAAGACAAGGATGACATACGGTATACAGATACCTGCCTCGCTAAAAGAGATGATATACAATTTACATAATATATCGAAAGGCACGGAACTTTTAAAGTGGCATTTCTGGGTAAGTTTGTTGCCAGCCTTAAGCGTTCAAAATACTTTTATATATGACACATATATCATCGCAAAGAAAAAAATCATTCTTTAGAAAGAGCTACGTCTCAGTTTCATTAATTTTGCAATAATGAGTAAGAAATGAGTGCTAACAAATCTCTCTTCCAGTGACTTATCTGAGCCGAGCCCTTCTGTCGTCGCTAGTTACCAATGTAAACGATAACACTTTGACAACTTAAAGACTTGGTCTCCTTAAGACTCCCTACAAGTACCCCAGAGAAATTAGCTCAGCAAGGTCAAAGTGTGTTCACACATCACCAGCCAAAGTATCGAAACCCAGACTTAACTCATTATAAAGAGTAGATATTTTTCTTAAACATGCTGTATGTTTCGCATTGGAAGTGAAGTTTTTGGGAAACAAAGTTATCCCAGATATGCCATTTTAATGTTCCATACATTTCAGAATAGAATCTCTCTTTTTTCGAGGTAGATACCTATGTACGGTGTAAGTAAAGACAACACAAACGAGAGTTTAATGTTGAATCGGCACATACATTGCCAGTGAAATAAAGTGTTAGGAAACATTGTGTCAAGACACGGGGCCAAATTGATAACTCAACGTCGGCACAAAATCACGACTACCTGAAAGGAGAGATGTCGGGAATCTAATATGGAATACCCGGCGTAGTTCGTTCACCGCAGGGTAACTAACAATATTCGGAAGGAGATCATCCAATCGAACCATAAATAAGACGCAATGGTTGTAAAACATACCGCTCAGAACCATGAAATAAAAAGCGTGGACCTACACATTTTTGGATATCTATTTTATACCAGCCCTGGCATGTGTCTTATACGGAATATCTGACGTTTGTTTACTCATTCAACCCTTAAGAAACAGTTGAACTCTTACAATTCAAAGGTTGAAATTTCAGGGGTAAAGGAGTTAATGCGACATGTCTGATGTTAACTTGGGGACAGCTTAAATTCAATTTGTATTCATGATTCAATTTTAAGTCTTTATCCGCCTTTACTTTCTCTCTGTGTAGTGTGTTTGTGTTTGTTTTTGTAAATTTTATTGTATCTTTTAGTACTTTTTTGTTTGTTTGGTTTATGAATTATTTGCTTATTTATTTATTCACAATAAAACACATCACTTTAGATATTTCCTCACCTGATACTAGTCCCTTGGATGTGGCTTTGACCCAAAGGATGGACAGCATGACAGGAGGGAAACACGGGATAGTTAAAATGGCGCCTGAGTAGAATATCCAGTTGAGGTCAATACCGGTTTCAAATATGACAAGTCCAAGAGGTATAATGGAAATAGTCACCCATATAATACACCAGTTCTTGAACTCTATCAAGTAGTCCTGGTATTCACGGTACCGGCCATGGATTTGGCACTGATACGGTGGTTGTATCCCCGACGTTGACTTCCGGTTCACTCTGCGCATGTCCTCGACACAGTGGTGACATCGACTAACGCTGCGGCATTGGCAGAGCGAGTCCCGCTCCGAGTCGTTAGCATACGTAGCCGTTATCGTCTGCTTCTTTGTCCGGCCACACAGGACACAGTGCGTCCTCTTCAATCCCTTACTGAAACGCAAGTGACCGATTTAAGGACTTTCCACTGTTTATTTACCACCCATATATTTTAATTTCCTTAATAGCAAATGTATTTTGAAAAATCACCAATAAAGAACTTAAAATATAGTATAACTTAAAAGCGAATTTCAATAAATGTCATACTGTAAAATAAATATTCGATTAAAAAGTATGACCCTGTGAGAATGTTTATGGTTATTTTTTACTTCTCAATAACGTAAGACATGCGAAGTGATGTTGATACCGGAATGGCCGGACGTAGGTCTGATAGATGTCGTAAACGACGATGGATGAGATGGCCATCACCTCCCCGGACCCCGTGGACATCAGAGCCATGGCGCCCATCGTAAGGATTAGGATCCCTCCAGCAGTCCCAAGGATCTTCTCGGCGATCAGCGGCGTCACCAAACCTGGAATGTTCCAAAACTTTATTCAATTTGTAGATAGTGCTAGAAGGACATGGACATTTCTAAAAGATGGTGATTGTTTATGGACAGTCTTTCCATTATTGCGAAGGTATTTACTACTAATATTGACTATTGTAATTTTTTTGAGAAAGTGTTACCATTATTGGCAGGCTTGCGTTGTTAGGAGGGAGCGGGCACCATACCTTGATCAATCTGACCGTTGTTGAGAAGGTGTGTGCCGTTTTCAGCACTGAGGGCTATATATGCCATGCCTGTGACGGTTGCCATGGTTGAAGGGATGGAGAACCACATAAAGCCGGCCAAAATGAACCCCCACACGCCCTGGACAGGTTTGGCAGCAATTCTGCTCTGCCAAGACGCTTGATCGCAGTATGTTACAGCAGACGATACAAACACTTCAATGACACCGTACAGTAGCGCTACTCCAGACCGGAAGGTGATGAAACTATTCTCGGCATTCTCTTCTGGTCCTTTTACACAGGAAATTGCTTTATACATTTTTGTTACGTCACCAATATTTTCATATTCACTTTCACTATGAAGAATTTTTACAACAAACACTATTAAAAGGGTAAACACAAGGCAGGCGTTAAAATAGGACACATAGAATGTTGTTCCTATTCCTCCGATCAGAGAGTAAGATCCAAATAGGGTTGCCATGACAAGCAAACAAAATTCGTCTGACGCATTCTTGGTCAGTGATTGGATAGTAGCCCTTCCCGCCAATAAAAGACCTATCATGATGACCAGGTTTGTAAGGAGGGCAAAGCAACAGAACACGATGTGGGCAGTTTTTCCAAATCTGGCATGGATGATCTGTAAAACGAATAAAGATATGGTGATTAGTAACATCGCGGTATCTTCACGGTGATTATTTACATCGCGGTATCTTCACGGTGATTGGTAACATCGCGGTATCTTCACGGTGATTAATAACATCGCGGTATCTTCACGGTGATTAGTAACATCGCGGTATTAACACGGTGATTAGTAACATCGCGGTATCTTCACGGTGATTAGTAACATCGCGGTATCTTTACGGTGATTCCTTAACGTTGAAACGCTTTAATATCAGTGTTTTAATAACGTCCCAAACGCATTTTGTTCTGCAATTAATGCTTCTGCTTTTTAGTTATAAAAAGGCTATAATGAACAACAATAATTGCAAGTTGGTTAATTTCTATGCAATGGTGTTAATTAATATTTTGACATTGCTTAAAATTTGGCGCTCTTTTCCAAAAAGTGACTGTCACTAAACTATTCATTAGAGAAAAACATTGCCGTTTCAGGATTCACGTGTCACAGAAATAGTACAGGGAGTGTAAGTTGATACTGAACACTAGGACTATCTATCAGGAATATTAGAAAGATACATAATATAAATAACACTTCTGGGTTTCATAATGTGTGTTGCTTAACCAACAATAATGTTTTTTGTTTATATATATTTACGTCCTATTCATCTAAGTACATTTCAAGAAATCTTGGAATTGCCGTCACTCAATTGCTTCTTAAACGATAAAGGATGTGCGTGTATTATCAGAAATATGTCTAAAGAACGTATTTTCCGCAGAGCTATAACATTAACTGTAATCAATAAATAACTATTGTATAATCGAAAAGATTTCGGAAATAAATCAGGAAATAAAGTTCCATCGCAATATTGAGCGGAAGTTATCAGCACAGGTAGCTCTGATACATGTGGGTTACATGTGACATACAGGTGAGTTACACGTGCGCGGCATGACACAGGTATTGACTTCTTAGATTGGTGTAAAACCCCTGTTTGATGTTATTTATCACAACCGTTTAGTTTTTAATCAATCAGAGGGAACTTCTTTCAAAATGGCTTTTCCAGCCAAACTCGACTGACATGCAATGCACGCGTAAACAATGGCCTGCTTAATAGCGAGTACAAGACAGTCGGGTCGGAATCAATGTTAGAGTTTGAGTGAGCAGCACTTTATATTAATAAAACGCATTGATGTTTTTATTTACTGTAAATTGATAAGGTAGAAGACACAATGCAGCGTTCAAACAACAACACGGAAGTAAAGCACGTTTGTAACCAAATAACACTGCACCAAAAACAGTTCGAGGCTTGTATTACATATTTCATTTTGGGTTCAAATAACACGTTTAATTTTTCTATGACAGCAAACATCACAGGAAACAGATTTAAAATATGTTCGAAATCATAAAAAATATCATCGCTAATACGCTGTGCACTTCAACCGACTCAACACACTCACCTACTGTGATCACTTCATTCGGCGGAAACCAATTCAAATGTTATGTACATTATAATTGACGTAAACAATTCGAAAAAAGTGTGCGCTTCAATAAGTGTAAACATCATTGACTCCTTTAGCGGAAAGCAACTCAACTTCAAGATATACTTCAACTGATGTACCAGTTAAACTACAACTGATGTACCAGTTAAACTACAACTGATGTACCAGTTAAACTACAACTGATGTACCAGTTAAACCACAACTGATGTACCAGTTAAACTACAACTGATGTACCAGTTAAACTACACCGTGCAATTCAATTAGCATACACTGACTCAATCGTGAAAAACGAAAACTCAAAAACTTGGAATAATAATATGGTTATAATAATATGCTTATATTTTATACCATAATAGGTAAACAAATCGCCAATTTGTTTTTAATTTCTTCAGAAAACGTTAGGAACGAAACCAGTTATATTTTTAAATCAATGGTGAGGAAATCATTCTGTGTTCTTGTTACATAACCTTGCGATATTTAGGGTGGGGTTTCCTTACCTGTAGGTAGGTCTTGGCCCCCGGGGCTCGGGTTTTAAACTGTACTGAGAAGATGGGGAAGATGAAGATGTTGATCATGATTCCAACAGCATACCAGAATGGTCCGGCGATTCCGTTCTGTAATAAAAATATTACGGTTGTTGATTTGTGTGGGGGAGGCAAAAAGACGCAACAGCAAGAATTAAGTCACATTTTGTTGGTTCTCGTTTTTTCAGGACGAAAAGGTCGAAACAACTAGAATAAAGGGTTGTTGATTTGTGGGGGGAGGCAAAAAGACGCAACAGCAAGAAGTAAGTCACATTTTGTTGGTTCTCGTTTTTTCGGGACGAAAAGGTCGAAACAACTAGAATAAAGGTTTGTTAATTTGTCTTTTTAGGTCGAAAAGATAAAAAAAAAAAACGAACATTCATTTATTACTGTCGTTTTTTCGAGGCTAAAAACGAAACGACACAAATCAACTACTTTATGTTTAACAAGTATAATGTAAACCAGGTTCACACTCACAGAAATAAATGAAAAACGATCTAAATCGGAAATATAATGTCACTTGTAAGCCAAATAGGCCTAGAAACCAGTAAGATAAAAAAAAAACATGTAGAGGAATGTTTGTAGTCGGATTATATAGATATAGACTTATACAACATATAGTTTCTGAAATAGTAAATGACATCACATGGGAATGCATCTAGGTCCAATTATTTGCATTGAACAGTGCGACATGATGCCATGAGTGATGCTAGGGCACGTATGTTGTGGAGTAAGTGATATACGTCATCACGAACATCCACCTTGCTGCAACAGTACGCAAGTTGTCCATGACCTTGTTGTTAGATTGGGCGAGACTGAAGTTTGGTTGTAACATAAACTGCTGAAGGTTTTCTTACAGACTTATCTACATGACAATCTATTTAGTAACAGTTAACAAATCACAAGCTTTCCATCGCTGTATGTCGATAATTCAACTACCAAAACAGTCTGGTAAGTAAATGTAAACACGACATGGGTGGGCTCTTCGTGGGCCCCTGTCTACTCTGGAGTAGTCGTATCGAACACTCTCCGTTTAAAATAAAAACTTCAAATGCATATTTACGGAAATGATTAGAAAGTTAAACAAATAACATTATGCTGCCTTTGTATGTGTATCCGAGTTATTTATCTGATTCAATTTTCAGTGCAGTTCTCGGGACGATGATGTTTATCGACTGTTTTAGGCTTCATACTGCTTCCAACGATATGAGCCTAGCGTTCCGCTAGGAGATTTGCCTCTTGTAAAAACAAAAACGGTGAATATATTTATCAAATAAAGTCGACACAAAACATGAGACTTTCAACATGAAAAGATCGTTCCGGATTTTCTATCATGATAACGCTACACTATTACACATTAAACACAGAACGACGTGTTTGAACTGGAGCGACCGCCACTGTTATGTGTGGACTCACTGATAATGTCTGAGTAGATCATTATATGTGACCTAGCAATACTTTCAGCTCAAAAAGGTCAAACATCATGCTCATACAAAAACACCGCCACCATTAAAAGCTTCTTCCTCGAAAGTATATTTACCTGATGTGAACTTAGTATCGCGTTGGGTTTTAGTTTAACACTGTATTATGTGTGATAACGAATCTACACTAATATATCAGAAACAAAATCTGGCGGTGGAAGCTATGGGTTTTAAAGCTGTCAAATGATCATTGTAAAATACTTAAAACTTTTTTTATATTATCAAGAAACATATGCCAAATCCAATTGGACGTGAACGAATAAATACCAAAGATGTCCATCTCTGTTCGGTAAGACCCCCTTAGGGGAAAAAAACAAACATGTATCGCACCTGTCTTTGCTTTGCGAAACTACCATTTCCAATGTTTGAGGATAATAATACTTTGATTTGGTGTGTGTCCTGTTAACAGCTATGGTTATTTAAGGACGTGCCAGGTTCTTGTAGTGGAGGAAAGCCGGAGTTCCTGGAGAAAAACTATCGACATGCGGCAAGTACCTGGCGACTGCCCACGAAGGTCTCGAACCCTTGACCCAGTGGCGGAGGTGTAAGTGATCGTAGACGGTCAGACGCCTTAACCACCGCGACCAAGTGCTTCGATATCTGGTAAACAATATCAATATGACATACGTTTAAAATTGATGTCAGGGAAGAGTCATTTGTTAAAAAAAACTAAAATTATCTAGTATTCTAGTTATATACTGATATGTAATCGGTTCTGCTTATTAGCGAACGTTTGTTGATTTTGTTGAAATGGATTTATTTATCGGAATACCGAACGTAAAGTTTTCTTCAAAATCAATCAAATATTGTATGCATGAACTCCATTGTTTGTGAATGAACTCAAAATAAGAATTAAAACACCTCCAGTTGTAAAGTTTGCATTTATTTTACAATTGCGTTCGTTCCGTTTAAATCTTGTATTCTGAAATTTTATACTGTGATTAATGGCCGAAAGTAATGGACAGCAGCAGTAAACACGGCGGAGAAATTTTAACCGAAAAACATTCTTTATCCGAATCACAATATTTTTGCAGTCAACGCAATGGTCGCCACAACCTGGCGAGGCCGTATACTTACAATGGGTCACAAAGGTGTCTCCATAAAAGTCGACTCTAAACACAATTATTCCCCTCTGGCTGTATGAGGTAGGAGTTAAGTTCGTATCGTAATTAACCAACAATTGACAGAAATGAGAAGAGAGATAAGGACATATTAGCACCTACAGTGTGATATGACGCTGATTTATTCTTACGTTACCAGCGACACTTATTGAACATATCAACAGTAAGGAGGTATGATTTAATTTTATTGAGATGGCTGCCTGCGAAACGAGAACGTAGAGGAGCCCTGCTACACCCAGGGACACGCTACCAGATTAACTGTAAGTACGATTGATGCCAGCCTCTCTAATTGACACGGGTTGTCCTCTTAAGTGAATATTTATTCCGGGCAGAGGTTTTCAATGATAATATTTCCTAATCAAATTGTGAGGCCCAATCCTTTACAACAAGCACCACGTCTCTTGTTGTCGTTTGATAAGCATATTAGTTATAGAATCAATTAGTTCCATACGTCTTGGCATTCTTCAGCATGATAAACTTACAAAATCATCAAATTCGAACAAGCTAAAGGGGAGCGAGGAAATAGGAGTAATGAGGGTATTAAGCCGCCAGGGGGCGCTGATTGCATTGCGATGGAGATGGAGGGTAGGTAACGGTAAAATGATTCAGCAGCTGACGACCAAGTGTAAATTTGATTGTTTATTGGGAGGCGGAGGAGAGTCGGCTGATAGGACACGTAGCATTAGTAAGGCTGATTGTCTGTACAGCGCGTACTGTTGATCAGAGAGCGGAACGACGCCCTCTGGAGAGCATACACCTATTACTATGTCCCTGATGACCGGAAATAAGGGACAGCGCCCCTGTCGCAAGAAATTTATTTGTTTTTCGCAAACAATATCATGATGTTAGATTTGGCTACAAAAATGACAGAGTGACTGCTGATATGACGTCTATAGAGTACTATGGACATTGGTCATATTTCATCTCTGGTAAATGTGAAGTATTCAAGAAGGTTCTTAAGTAATCATAAAAAACATAATTGATCTTTCAATTTCATAAGATAAGTGCAAGGATAATAAAAACACGTGTTTTTGCGCTTAGCGTGACTCCTCTTATTATAAGTTCCCAACTAACACTGATTCTATCAACCTTCACTTGTCCGGCTCTTTGTGCAGTTCTACGGTTCTCAAGTTGATGGTGTATTGACTAAACACTACAAGGCTATCGCTTTAAAGTTATTTCAAATGTAGCACATCCCTGTAGCGTTGCATATAAATTGCATACTCATGCTACAGCTTACAAACAATTTATATTAGATAATGCACAGTATAAAAACTCAACGATATTGCCATTATATCATATTCTACGTATGTATAGAATTCCAGAAAAAATGTAGAGCTAGATAATAATTTTTCAAATACTGAAATTCTTAACTTTACGGAACGTGCCAACTAGAAAAACCGCATTAATCATTCCTATTTTAGAATTTGGTTTTATGGTATGCTTGGTTATTAACCGCTTTGAGTGACATATATAACACAAGACGACGGGAGGTTGTCGCTGTCTGATCTTGTGACCGGAAATTGTTTACTATGACAAAACTAAAAGTACGGTTTTAAACGCCGAATGATGTGACGTTTCCACTCGGAAACCCCGTACTGACGTCCACTCGGAAGTCCTCGAGCATGTGTAGAGAGGCGGACCTAGGGAGGCCAATCGGATTACATTTGTAACGTTGGTATGCTAGTGATTAAAGCCACGGCTTGTGTCAGCTCGTACTTACCAAGGTTTGAACACCACTTTTGAGTTTTAAATCAGGATCGTTAAAGAGGCTATACATCAGCCTTAGAGAACAAGTGTAAGATCTTAGCACCGGAGACACAAGCAAGTACCAGGTGAACCATGAGATTGCCAGCATGCATGCTGGCTAGCATTGCCGACTAGTGCTAGTCTATGTAACTATACATATAGCGCTGTATTTAGCCTCCCCTCAACTGACATCTATGCGTTTCCTATCTGAAACCTAGTCCTACTTTTCTCATTCGACCTTATCTAAAGTATTCAAGAAGGTGTACAAGAAAAACTTCAGATAAAATAATAGGCTAATTTTCTGGATTGAAAAAAGTAACATGTAGATTGAATCCGTCATTTTCTCGATAGCACGATGCCTGTGGCGCATCTCTAACATTCTTAAGGTAGGTTGTTATTTCATACGCCGTAATCATAATCAGGAAACCTTAGAAAGACGGCAAGTGGTTTTCCGAAACGTTATGGTGTTGTACAAAAAACGTGTATAAAATACCCTAAGATGGTAGGCGCCCGTGTGTGGGAGAGTTCACGATGACCTTATGATGTCATGTCATCACATCGGACATATATGTGATGGTGTTTAGTTACCTTGAATGATAACAACATAACGATATAAATGCTAATTTCTTAAATGCTAATGTAAGGTTTCGTTTAGTGACCTCATCCAAAGTCGCTGAATCGCATTTTTTGTAATTGGCTTGATAAAGTAGGTCTATGGCCGATGACACATAATACCGAAATATAAACCTCTCGGACAATGAGCTACAGTACCCGCAGCTAAAACCGGGTCGGTCCGTCTCCGATTTCTGTAATAGTATAGCCTTAATTGTATTCTGGGTCTGTTATGTGTTTATTTCATTTCTGAATTAAATGTTCTTATTAACGTCAAGTATATTACCATGACAACGATGATGGCGAGAGAAGGTGACATTAGCATGAACTAGTTTAATTTTCTTAAATTTTGAACCCGGTAAATCCCCGTTCGAGATCTAGTATTAACAAAATAAATGAAAACTCCCAACCTGTGAACGTACACCATTTAAATAGGACGTCAACATTTTTAGTATTACCTGCATTTATCGTACAAGAGGAAAGTATAAAGACTGATTATATCATCTAATCATAGCCATAGATGTTGTAAGAAAGAGAGAAGAAAAACGTCCTTCCATTTTATCTAATACAATGGGTTATCAGCATTTATAGTAAGTTTTCTTGATTCGCGCTTGCTTTCTCCCGTCGGAAGCTGATTGTGACGTCAAATGTTTTATTCTGCCTCTGTGTTGTATTACGGCGAGGTATTAGTTTCTTGGCAATGCTGTCACACGCCAGGCAGCGGTTGTCTTCCCCTTACGACATGACAAGTTTATTTAAGGTGCAACAGAAACACACACCCTGCAGAACTAAATTTGTTCGTTTATGCAGAATAACCAGTTTGTCTGGTATGTATGTCTTGTAAGACTTTGTCAGGGCTCGCCCGAAAGCAGCATCAGATTACTAGATTCGACCATATTTCATAAACGAACAACTCTGGGCCCGTATTCATGACACCGCTCACATGCTCAAGCATGGATTTTGTGCTCGAGCCGAATTTCCTGTTCCCGCTTTAAGTAACTAACAAAATCTGATTTTGTCAATGAATTCGAAAAAACATTGAAGACACTTAAACCCGAAACCTGTTTTCAATGTTTACATTTGACTTTTTGATCGTTTCACATGATTTAAGCGAGTTACAAGAAAGATGGTTTGAGCACAGAATCCATGCTTGAGCATGAGAACGGCTTCATGAAGACAGGCCCTGGTCCAACCTAAACGAAAGCGGCAGAGAGACACTGCCGTTCACGTCATATTTAAATCGACAACAAACACAAATGCATATCAACAAAAACGCACAAACCGCTTGAGAGCCAACTGCATCGACGTACACTTTAATATGATAAAAAGTAGAGGCGGGAGTTAGAACAATTTGGAGAATCAAAACGATGATACATGTCCATATCTTGTTTAACCCCTAAAGCAGGTGCTATAAAACCCAGAAGCACAGGCAACTGTTTCAAAGTAAATTATGACCTAAAATACTTGTTCATTTTTAGGTTTGAACTTCATATAAGAGGAGAAACTTAACTGGAGGTTGGCTTTAGGAAGTGATTCATTTTGGTTGACGGATGAAATTTTCAAATAAATGGTTCCTTTCTTTGAATATCTAATGATTATTTACACACGAATACGAGCTTTGTCTGTTGGTCTTGCCTATCTACGCTGTAACATACATTACCTAAATGAATGTTACATTAATAGATGACCACATTTTCTATATTTAACTGTTATATTTGGTATAGACACAGCTGATGCAATGCGTATGGTCCCCGTTAGTCATTTACAAACTAAATATACATTATTATCGTTGGAACTTGGAACCAGCCATTGTTTTCGAACTAATTTTTTATTTTGTTTTTATTTTCTACCAGTCGTTTCAATACATGCGTATCGATTGCATGTTCAAGATAATTTAGACCATTGAGACGTTTCATTTAGTCTACCTTAAAATATCCATTTACAAGGAAATTGCTAATTACAGAAAGATAATTTTATCAATATTTAATTTTACTTCATGTGGTAACATTAACGTTTCGGGTCGTTCAGGGAACCAGTACAACTTGAGTTCCTATTGTTACTACTGTAATCCAGACACTCTCGAGCTTACGAACGGTCCTCCAATCAACAAACTAATCAACACGTAAACTGCAGCCCCTCGTCCTAACTGATCGTTTCGACAGTAGCAACACTGACTGAAAACTTAACACGGCCCGTATCAGAACAAAAGAGCCACTTTCAACTGACTAAACTTGGACGCCAACTTCTCGCATACTATCATGAATAGTTATACCATCAACTATATAACCATTCCCCACGAAGGACACAAACGAACACAGAAGTCTGATAGAATCTACCATTGTTTGATGTAGACAAAGAAATTGCAACCCGAGTTGTTGTTTTTACGTTTTGTTTTGAGTTCTAGTTTTGACCGTTCGGTTAACGTATAATAATAAAAGAACGTATGGTGAATTTCTTGATGATTTGATTAATTTAAGGGATTTAATGTAATCATTTAAAAAAAAATAAAAAAAATGTCGAGTTAAAGAAGAAGAAACCCCAAAAACTGCCAATATCCACAATGACTACGTCACAATGTAGGTCAGATCGAGGCTGTGTGGGAAGACAGCCCGTCAGTTGTCATCCATTCATTCCACCTCCATGATTGCTACTTCGAGTTCCGGTATTAAAAGGTCGTGTGCATCACTTAGCTGACACGCGTACTCAGATCAGGAATATCCGTCAGAAGTCATTTAGCTTTCGTCTATAACAGAACCGACCTCAAATTACAGGGCCTACTTGACATGGCTGGCTTTAGGATCACAGACTTTCATGTTATATAAAGATAATATGTGTACGTTATAGATTAAATCTGATAATAAAGTTACGATTTATGTCGTCTCTCGAATCGTTGTTTCTAACACTATAAGTACAGACCGTATTATTAGAGAACAAGTCAGACAACGTTTAGGGGGCGCGTCTTGATCAGACCGTTTTGAAAGAGAACGGGCCTTGATCAGCTTTCGTTGTAAGGGAACGATTCCTTACCAGTATTTGTTGTTTGGGGAACTAGTCCTGACTAGTTTTCTATTTGATCAATTGTCATTGGACGATACTTGGCAGGCTCCGTTGCTAAGGGACGGGACTAGCAAGACTCTTGTTGCTATGGAACTGTTGTAAGTCATACTTTGTTGTGATGAGATAGTAATACACTGCTGTCCTGATCAATGCGACACGTGTACAATCATCCTGTTCGGACACGTCGATGGAACCCCGCCATAATGTCACGTAATCACCGTTGTTCAGTGAGACTGACTGGTCATTTAGTAATAACATTGACGGGATACACGACCGTAGATTGCTGGTTTCTGACCACGTAACATTACTGACCAGGCAAGAGTTGCCATGATTTTAGGATCTTTCAGGAAAAACTGCACGGCTGGACATGACTGTCGGTAGGCACACCTCTGCTGCTGCCAAAATGACACCGTACAATCAAAAGGTATGCAAATACTCTTGTCACAAAGACAAATCATCACCGATTTTATGGTAACACAAGCACCTATCCCCACAAATACAACTTGTGACTAGCGTATCGGTAAAGCTTGCAAACTGTAAAGGGAATAGCTATAACTATAGCGTCAGCCACAAGGGAAACACGTTAACCCTATGTCAATATGAAGAGAAAACGAAAGGAATTGTAAAATAGTTAAACAAAACATATTATATAATGCTGATCAAGAAAGGCAAATGACAAACTCAATGTCGATTCGAAGAAATTATCTTTTAACACAGGTAAGGGAGACAGGTAAATGAGGTTCGGACCCTTCTTATTTGGTAGACAACTTTTTCACTCATAAACCGATGTAATTGTGTAATTGTGACCAATGAAATAGAGAGAGAGAGAGAGAGAGAGAGAGAGAGAGAGAGAGTTGTGAACCTCGATTCACAAGCTTAAAGGTCTGGCTGTAAAAGAATCGTCATAACATTTTATACTTGTTGTTCTTGTTTTTGTTGATTGTAGTTTAACACCATCATATTTAAAATGCATTGTAGAAAAAATATGGATCCTTAGAGTTATTGCCCGTTTTGATATTATTTATGTCTCTTATCACGGCTAGAGATAGGCAAGAGAAAAACTAATAGCAGTAACAACAGTATAGAAGATAGTCTTATTGGCTTTACCCAAATAACAGCAGAGGTCAACATGTCATTATGCCAAAGAACACCGGAACGCTGTAACCAATGTGACAAACAGAGCACTTGTCTGTAATAGGATAACCAAGGTGCTGTTACCGATGTGAAAAGCAGTGCGCTGTCACCAATAGGCAAAGAGGTCACCAGAACGATGTCACCAATACGACCAACAGGTCACCAGAACGATGTCACCAATACGACCAACAGGTCACCAGAACGATGTCACCAACACGACAAACAGGTCACCAGAACGATGTCACCAATACGACAAACAGGTCACCAGAACGATGTCACCAACACGACAAACAGGTCACCAGAACGATGTCACCAATACGACCAACAGGTCACCAGAACGATGTCACCAATACGACCAACAGGTCACCA
>JAUMHH010151550.1:0-19256 GCA_032359455.1 Chlamys rubida | reverse complement strand
AGATAGGTAGTAGTTATAAACAGGTGATATTTATAGATAGGTAGTAGTTATAGACAGGTTATATTTATAGATAGGTAGTATTTATAGACAGGTTATATTTATAGATAGGTAGTATTTATAGACAGGTTATATTTATAGATAGGTAGTGGTTATAGACAGGTTATATTTATAGATAGGTAGTAGTTATAGACAGGTTATATTTATAGATATGTAGTAGTTATAAACAGGTTATATTTATAGATATGTAGTAGTTATAAACAGGTGATCTCTGTACGATGTAACTTGGCAATCAAGCACGTCACCAATCAGTTCAATCACGGAAGAATGAATAAAATAGTGTTTGCTATATTATTTAGTCATATATTTTACTGTAGTTTTGATAGTATTGGAAGATCTCTCAATATCGATCCCCTAGAGTACGAATAATCGCTGAAGCAAATTAGTATAGATGGAATGCCATGTTTGTTAAAAGATATTTATGTCTCATTTAGTTTGGCAAATCTTAGTGCGAAAGTTATTCATGCAATTAGTTGAAATGTCACCAGTATTTCTAAATAAAATAATGAATATTTTGTTCATCACGATTGCTTTTTATATATTTTTTGTTTGTTTTTACCCAAGATATTTAATATTACTGTGCGACTATTACAAAAAGTGATACTTTATACTCTAGAAAAATTGAACGTTTTTTTAATCATCTGAAGAAGCTATATTTTGCTTTTCATAAAGTGGTATTAATGTTTATGAAAGGGACAAATCTACACTACACACAGTTTGCTTCACCGTTTCGAGTATACAATTTGATTCTATTTAAACTCCTTGCCAATTCGCAATTTAGTCAATTACTGGCAAAATTGAAAACCTAAGATTAATAACTAGACACCTAAAACCAACAGAAGCCCAACTTTTAATAAAATGAGATACATTGGTGTTAGAATATGTTATAGAATGAAATCGAAAACTGCCGGAGAAACCCGTTTTTCCGAACTTAATAATATCTGGATATCTAGCATTCAACAAATATTATTTTAAATGAAAGCAAAGAAGTGTTCCGTTGATTTGATTATTTATGATATATACAATTTTAACAAAATATATACCATCTTAACTTGTAGTCCGGATGAAGATTTGTTCCTGTACAACGTGTCCTATGTCTGGTACGGATTTATCGGATTCTTTCTGACACTGCCGTCAGCCTGTGTACTGGTACGTGTTATGCTATTTAGAAGAGTTTCTGTTTTGTTTGAATTAAGCATATTTAAAAAAAATAACGAATGTAGCACTAAGAAAATAAATTGAAATTGTTAAACGTTATAACGACGAGGACATTACGGCTGAGTCTGATTTGATGGCAATGCCTTCTGTGAAAGTAGAAAATGGGGAAAAATAGTTTTCTTTCAACCAATATAGCTCTGACTTATGATTGATGATGTGATGTTTTGCTATCCGTCTTCGTCTGTTGTCGTGAGGATTGCTGTTAATTTTCGTGCCGATTACTCTAAGATGGCCGACATGGTCTCTTGTGAATTCGTCATTTCCTTTTTTCTAGATCAGCAGAATGCAGAGGATGGAGGTAGGATTGTCAACCAAAAGTATCCAATATTTGTTTTCCTTTTGAATAAAACACTTTGAGTTCAAATGATGATAACATTTAAGTTGATGATAACCTTTAAAGTAGTCATCATAGAAATACGTCATTATCTCTTTACCAAAATTATTATATTTATCATGAATAATTATATCCTTAATGTCAGCTACCAAGTCTCAAATGTGGTTGTATAGAATTCAGTTTTACTTACAGGGGGTGATCGCGGAGAGCCTGTGGATGCTCGACTCATCTTCCCAATCTGTAGGAAGATATATGGCCTCGAATCTTAATAAAATTATGATTTGGCTCAACGGGAAGAAATGGTAAGGCTTTTATCGACAAGAGACGGAAGACATCACCTTTTTAGATTTCTCGGATTTTTTCATTAAGATTTTGGCTCGTGTTGTCTATTCATATCGGCTTTGAAATATCTTGTTTTTTTGTTGATGACGAAGTATATTATACATTTTACCATTATATGTTTTGTATAAAGACACTATATAACAATTAAAAAACAAAACACTGATTAACGTCAATTTTAATTTCAGAACATCCGATCGATCATACATGGAGCAAAGGGACCAAGCACCGGTCTCCAACCTAACGATGCCGATGACGATGATGCATTTCAGTTATAGAATAAGATAGCAATTTCGTTTTCGCATATATATCTAAGACGCAAAACTTATCAACCAGGTGTTGTCACTTGTAATTCGTTCTTGTTTTGACTCATTCCTGATAAATATTTGTTAATTTTACACTGAATAGTTCACTAATGCTTATTATTATACTTCTAGTGAAAATTCTGAAATCTGATTGGTCGAGGCGAATAGTCCTTTTCCCACTGTCACATTCGCTTTAACATGGAGCCAATGGAAGAGTGCTACCCAACGCCCTAGCAACGAGTGACAGTGTGTGTGACAATGCAAAATAGTGACTGTGCAAAGAAGATGCGCGTACAGTTCGTTTCAGCAGCCATGTTTGACTTTTGGTATAATAAAATAAATACTACATTCATTAGAGTGTGACTCTAGGCACTGTCAAACTCTAAGGAATGTAGTTTTTATACATCACTTCATGAATGTTTACAATGTCTTATTTAATACAGAGAATATATCTTTTCTTCAAACAAACTTGAATTTGGGACGGTACTCTTTTTTTCCTGTGACACTTTCATATATATTATTCGGGATTCTTTTGCAAATATCTATTTCCTAAATAACGTTGCTTTCAATAGATTGTATGGGCAAAACATAAAGGGGGTAACGTCAGTGTCAATTCCTGATCATCAACTTATGACCACTTGATTTCAACATTTTCAAAACTTTTTAATTGCTAGTAGAGATGTCGAAACTTAACTGAATTTGAATCCAAGTTGATTTGAAGTATTGTACTGAACAGGTAGTATCAGCTCATCCATGTGCATTGGCCTTTTGAAGACATGTTAACAGTTACCGTTAGGTAGTTCGCTTAAACTGACCATTATTGCAGGCTTTAGAATTCTGATCGTTAGCTTTTTACAATTACTGTAAGTTAATAGAAATCTAATGAATTGCACTAATATAGTTAAATACAACCTATATAATATGTTATTTATTTCATCAATGGAAAGGTTAATATTTTCAATCATTGACGGATTTACTTCTTAAAAAGCAATATTCAATTGTATTATATAGTGTATCTAGAAGGCACGGTAGTCTAGTGGTAAGACGCTGGGCTTGTGACCGAAGGGTTGCGGGTTCGAGTCACGGCACGGCACTGTCTTGTATCTTTGAACAAGATACATTACTCCGCTTGTTCCAGTCTACTCAGCTGTAAATGAGTACGTGGTTTTGCAGTGCTAGAATCGTAGAATGCTAGCTGTGGGCGCCGAAATGGTAGCACCGGCTGTATGCTCCCCAGGCAGTTGAGAAAGATATTGGCTGGTTGCAAAGGCCCTATAGCCACGGATAATGATTTGTGAACAGCTTTGAGACGACCTACGAACTAGGTTGTGATAAAACGGTATATACAAACTTCGAACTATAATGATTATTATTATCAATATTTTGTTTGTGTTTATGTGAATGGAAGGTAGTGACTGTGAGTAGGAATGAATCTGTAAATAAGAACATGAATATTGTTAATATATTCAAATATGCATTAACGGTTTAAAATATTAGAGAAAAATGAATACATCCCCCATGATTATTCCTTTACTTATTTTTATTCTGTTCTGATAAATGCATCTATCATTGTGAATAGCGATTTGTTTTATTATACTTAGTTTTATATCAAATGCTAAAACGACTTAATAGAATTAAAGTTGGCAGGATACTGGAAGTTTCTGAACATGCTTGCAAGAAAATATCGTACGTCTGTTTGTGACTGTTGCAATTATATCCGTTTAAAATATCTTTCACTAGAATTCTATATTTTGTTCGGTAACTAACAGAGATACGAAGATTAAGAGTATTTAGAGAAGTAAATGCCGAGACCCAGAAACAGGAATTTTGTGTTTTCCTATTTTACTAGCGGGTGTTTCTCAAACACACTCACGATTAGAAAGCAAAATATATCTTATATGTAATATTATCATATGTAATATATGATTAGACGGTAGCTTTTTATTTGTGTTGGGGAGGAGGATATGTGTCATATAGTCACCGAAGCGAAGATGGATTTTATCTTCATTACTGATACAGGTAAGGCATGCATTGTCTACTTAAGAGCTTACCTGTGCGTGTGGTAGACCGTTGGTTATTAATGGGCGTATGCGTATGATAATGTCAGCTTAAAGCAGACGCCATCTATAATAAGTATAACAAACCATCGATGTGTAAATATTACTAATATCGCAAACGGTTCCCTATAAAATATTCAAAAAGCATTGCCCTGTTAGACAATCAATTTTATAGGAAGGAAATTGGCCGTATCCAGACCGAACGAGCTCGAATAGGGTAAAACCGGTTACGTCTTGACCTCGCGACAATGAAAGCTTAGAAACTCTTCGATCGTGTTTTCTTTTCCTTCCCGTGTTTGTTTCGACTTGTCTGAACGTGTTCCCTGTACACCGACTCCATTAACAACCATGTGATTTCTCTCTCCGTTCCCTCTCCTTTTGTTCAGTCATAACCTCTGCTGATGTGCGTTTGGTTGTTAAATTTTCCTGACTTGGTTGTTCCCCAAATTTTACTGGCGATTGGGACGATTCCTCGTTGACTCTCTTATAAGATTTTTTCCGCAGCTATTTGGCACGGACTAAAATTCGACATTTAATTTGAAAGAAGAGATAACTATTTTCCATCTTTTCTGAGACTGTTTATACAGAAACGATCTCTGTGTCTCTGGGACTGGAACATTAGTCTTTAATAATATAAGACCAGACCATGCGAGACCACGCATATTCGCGCCTTTGTGCGGCAACTCGTGCATGACAAGGACGCCAACAGGATAGCAGGTCTCATCAGGTTTTGTTTGATAGATACAACGTTTACCGCAGCGAGACCCTTGTTGTCGTCGTCACCATGCCTCATGTTTACCAGCTCGGGTTTTCCTGTAATTCCGTGTTAAACTGTTTTTAACAAGTGTGTGTTGGCAAAACTTAGGGGTGAGCACTGTCAGTTTCGTGCCGATAACAGCTGAAGTAAAGCTGAAGTGTTTGGGTTTGTAAATCATCGGCGCATCAGACAGTTACAGCTGAAGCCATTGACTCCGGAAATTATCGATTATATATCTCTTTCACTTAAAGTGCTGAAGGTCACTTCGTTCACAGTAAAATATTTGAATGAAATTTTCTGCCTAATTCCACTCGGACAAAAATGGATCTTACGTTTGTTCCCGCTCCTGATCCACACATCGTAGACTATATAGTTATAGCCGTTTTCCTCTGTATATGTATGGGCATTGGTGTTTACAATGGTTACCAGACCAACAAAAACCCTACATTGGAGAATTATTTCCTTGGAAACCGACGTTTGCTTCTTTTACCAGTAGCAATGTCGCTTGTGGTGACTTTTGCATCAGCAATTTCGCTTATGGGCGTACCAGCCGAGATCTACGTCTTCGGAATTCGCGGGATATGCACTGCCTTCGCCTATGCCAGTTCTGTAATGATAGCGAGTTTTACTTTGGTTCCCCTTTTATACCCGTTACGACTCACTAGTACGTACGAGGTAAGTCTCAAGACACATTTGCCATTTTCTTATTACAGCGAAAACACTTTTCGAAGGATGCATCATATTTTGTAAATTGACAGGTTAAGCTCAAAACTGTTCTCCGCCTTCAGTCACCAGACAATTCTAAAAATGTCCAAATATTTCAAACATTAAAACGCATTTTTTTAAATGCGTCCTTCTGTTTGTCCGTAAAGCTGTCTATGCTTTTGAAGATGAGAAAGCGGATCACATCCTGGGTACTGTAATACTGTACATATTGTACATAGGATATGTGATCTCTGTCTAGTGTTGTTAGCATTGCGCACACTACTGCATATCTATCAAAGTTAGATCACACTTGTCAATGTCTTAGTTCTAAGAGTACATATTCTCTTTAGTTCTAGTTCTTTATTAACTTGCGACTTATCAGTGTTAGTATTAGTAGACACTGTATCTCTGAGTGAATTATTCTTGCCGTTTCCTTTATTGACCTGTTGACTCTTTATTCGTATACTTTGTCAATCAGTCGTGAAATGTATGTATTTAGATAGAAAAATTAAGCGTCCAAATCTCATATTGATATATTTGCTTTAATGGCAGTGCAAAGTGACTTATTCGTTATATGTTATTAGTTATTAAAATACGAATACGAAACTACAGTAAAACTCGGATGGTTCGACTTTACTGAGTTGTATCGTGAGGGAGAGCTCGAATGACCTCAGACGTATTCCGTGAAATGTTAGAGTATTGTCAGAATGAGTACTGTCTGTAACTCAACGTGTAATCATCATGTTTCCTGCAGTTTTCAAATAAATACTCATATCAGTTTAATTAGTTTTAATTTTTGATAATTTTTATAATAGTTTCAAACCTCACCAAATTACATACGTGTATTTATGTTATCATTCTTGTTCACCGCGCATCTGCAACATCATGGCACACACTCGTACATTGAGCCAGTAATATCAATAAGATGAATAAACAATAAAAAAAACCTGTACTCACATTTATCTCTAACAACATAAACAGTCCTATTAAACACCGTCCACGCGAATGCATCAGACCCGGAACACATTAAAGATTCTCACGTTAATCTCTACCTGGCTAACGGGTTCACTTCACAGGCATAGAATCATAAATAAATAAATTTTACGGTAAAATAACTTTCACATAAATATTTGCATTATCATGATTAAAATCGATATCCCGGTGAAATATATTTTTATGATATTTTTTTCAAATATTTCATGAATATATCAAGTGTGTCTCCTAATGTATAATGACGGTCTGATTTTGCTGATACATATTCATAATCAGGATAGAGGGTAACCTTTATCCTGTTGGTCAGACAGTCTATTGCGTCACATCTAATAACGCATGCGCACAACACGTCATTTCATTCTCTTCAATAACAATCATCAGTTTGGAAACATGTGATATCAAAGTTTTACTTTCTACACAAACAAGGTACGTATTAAACGTGTCGTAACGTTTAAGAGGATTACGATGAGAAATGTAAGGCCTTACTTAGTGACACCAAAACATATAAAATTCTCCTGAAAGACCCTAATCCAAAATATAAAATGAGGATGATATAACTTTTGGCAAAAATAAGAGATGATTATGTATTACTTTTTGACCTGCATATATAACAACGAGAAAACAAAGCTGGTAAAATGTTTCAGTGAACATTGACTCTGATAATTATTTATGCTTGCAGTATCTTCAACTCCGGTTTCGTTCGAAGGGCGTACGCACTTTGGGAACAATGATCGGGATGCTTCACACGGTATGTACGACAGGCTCCAATTGCTCAAATGTTGGTTTACTTAAACCAATGCTTAGTGAAAAAAAAAGTTGCTAAGAAGAAGCAAAAGATTCTCAAAGTAAAATTAATTCTCAAAACGCATCAGTCTTATATGTCTTAACCTATCTATAGAAGTGAAATGATATCAAATGTTCTTGATCTTTTTGTATTCATAGTTTTAAATTTTCCCTAACCACTGGATAACTCTTACCAACTTTTGAACAACTGGGGCCAAATCTTTAGTGTATGACAGTACACAGAGTTTTACGATTGATAAGCATGGAAGAGTTTAATTTTCATGAATATTTTTATCATAGTAAATACAAGAAACCCAACGCTAAATATAACAGAAACTGTCATGCATGACAGACTTTCTAATAGCTCAGGTCATTATTACATAGTTTTTTACACCACTCATAAATCCGTTCACTATTCTTTCATTACTGCTAAATAAGGCTACTTTATAAACTTTACATACACACAAGATCATGTGTATTCAAACTGATGTACCGCTCTACACAATCAAGCAGCGTTATAAAATGCAATATTAGAGTTGGGTATTGGTATAGCTTCCATTATACAAACGTTTTATCTAAAAAGCGGTCATAACAACCCGGTCAATTGTACTAAGAAAGCTCTTTAATGACATAGATTCGTCCCTTTGATGATTTTCCCTGTTGATACAATCAAAGTATACACATTGTGATATATCCCCCGGTCAGTTCTCCACACTCGACCTAGCTTCAAACGAGTCTATATACATGTACCACTTACGAAACATATCAATTGTACAGGTTTCTCCACACACAATTATTGGTTAAGGATCCATTTACTATTACAGAAAAAGGATTTTACTGCAGATTTGCCTAAATAGAGTTACCTCCCCTTAAAATTGCTTTGGGTTTAGCTGTATAACGACTTGGCTAAGGCGCTAATGTTGACCAGGTGGTCCGGTTGGTTGGAGCACCAGTATAGAGATTAGTGGTAGCCCAGTTTCTAAATCCTGCTCTTACCCTGTCAGACCACTGCTCTTACCCTGTTAGACCACTGTTAATGATTGTGGTGATTATTTCTTTAGTCTAATTTATTGTTTCATAAATATTCCATGATGTTCGGTTTTCTTTTCAGAAATTATTTGTTGAATCTAAGTCATGCCAGAAAAAAATTGCAAAACATAGTTACACTGGGAGGGGGAACCTAAAACAGACACGTAGCATCAGCTCACAATGACAAAATAAAAAACATCATTTATTCATAGGTTACTCCTACTTGAAAGAGAACACACCTGTGCTATATTCAGATTGTTGTGTGACCCAAATTCTCGTACAGTGATCTATAGAAACCGCTGGTTTGGAAGGGTGTCGACCACGTTGTGAAATATCTTACCATCTGCTATCAGGAAATCAAAAAGTCCTCCAAAGACGCCAAGTACACACCACCCTTTAAATATTTATTTATTTGCATTTTGAAATAAATGTCTTGTTACGTAATGTAAAATGCTGATTTGTATGCTTTTTTGTCTACTTTATTTATAACTGCCACTGTATGAATGATTCATGTGTTGTAAAGGGACTTTTACAAATTATACAGGGCGTTACATGTATATACACGTTGTTTATCAGTTATTTTTATCAATGTTACATGGGGTTTCTGTCCAGACAAGTCGTAAAATCTAAGTCATGCCAGGATAACTACGAACAAAGCAACAATGGGACGTAAAATAAAATCCGGTTTTCAATTCACATTCCCGATATCATTATCGCTATCAAAATTCTGTTCACGCTCATTATCCTCAAATGCTGTATTATTGTCACTCAATCATTTTCCCAAGGCACGAAAATATACATTTTTACCTCAAGTTTAAATGTCAACCATTTCGTAATAATGTCATATTATGCGAGAGAAG
Source organism: Chlamys rubida (assembly GCA_032359455.1). Classification (NCBI taxonomy): domain Eukaryota; kingdom Metazoa; phylum Mollusca; class Bivalvia; order Pectinida; family Pectinidae; genus Chlamys; species Chlamys rubida. Next base: position 9,819 of record JAUMHH010151550.1, on the reverse strand, counting down.
ATATTAAATGGTGTACGAAAAATATGATTTATACCTGCCGCAATTTTTGTAAAGATTTCATTTGATAATGAACTTTTAAACAAACTTTCAGCTGTTCTCTGGATTAAATTGTCAACCATAACCCTTTCTTAATTGAATTTTACATAAAATGTTAAAACCTGGTGGAGGAACCTTGTCTTTCTACGAAAACACACTCCGCCATAACGATAGTTTTCTGGTTGTTATCACATATTTGTTTTAAACGGGAGAAACCCATTACATTTTTTTTATATTACAATTTATAAATTAACGCAACGCAAATATTGCTACATCAGAAAAGTGCGGGAATTTGTAGCGTACTATTCGACGCCAGGTTTAATGTCGTCAAACTTGAAAACGATGCAGAGCGCCATTTAGAATGAGGTTCTCAATGCAATTTTCCCGTTGCAAATATTATCTGGTAAGATTTCCAGACAGAATGATATCAATTGTGTAATTATGTAAATACCATAATGTATACGTACGTCAGAAAAATGAAACAAAACAGACACTTTTTTCCCGCCGCTTCATCTTAAATATTTGCAGGGAAGGGAAAGTACCGTTCTGATTGGACAATACTAAGAATGATATCCACTTGTGAAGATATAGTAATATTTCGTATATATTCAAGTAACGTCCATTTTGCTTGTGCGGAAGTGCAGGAAATGACGTACAAAAGTATAACGTCACAATGACTCGTTGAATCTTTGACGTCATAAAAGCACACCGTCAGAATAAAAACAAAGTTGTTAAGATGTACAAGAACACAACTCATTTCAGGCTCTTAAATAGCAGTAAATAACCGATTATAATAACCAATTTTTGAGAGAAAAGGTAGAATATTCAGAGAGACATAACGATATTTCATTAAAATGATCGCGACCGTCTAATCCGCCTTTACGTATACAGATAGTGAAACTAGTGTTCGTGTACTGTTGGATTTTTTAAAACCACAGAAGTTCCAAGATACACCTGACAAAAACCTAGCAAGGGAGTACACATGAAACATATATAGATGTAAAATAATGTAGTGACTAGAACCCCATAAGTCTTGGTTATTTTGCTCATACAAACGGTGAGGATAGCGTCGGACAAATTGGTCGCCTCAAATGATCATTAATTCAGACCCAGAGGGTTTGTTTTTCCGAACATGCAGGAGTCGATTACTATATCTGAGCAGATACTATAACTCGTTTTATTTTATTTGGAAAAAACATATTTTCACCTTTCACAACCTTCTTTTCCTATAGGTTGGGTATATGGGAGTATCGTTATATGCGCCAGGATTGGCGCTTCAAACTGGTATGTAGAGTTCTGCTGTTCCACATGTCCAATATTATTTGGTCATAGTTCAATAAACTTAAGTTTTTGTAATTGCTTTGTCAGCTTTATTTAGATTTGACAAATCTATTTTGATTGATTTTTGATATATATAATCTGTATAAATTCATTTATTGATTTTTTCTTTCTTAATACGGTCTTATTATATTTTCTAATAAAAACATATTTGCAAAACAATTTATTTTTTTCAATTTTGATGAGAATATTTGTTGATATCTGTAATATATATTGAACGTTGTCAGTACATTGTCCCAAGATACTGTTTTCTGTTTCAGTGGCTGGAATACCTCTGTGGCTCTCTATCGTTGCTATCGGGCTTGTTGGCACTGTTTATACAGCAATCGTAAGTATTTCTAACGGAAAGGTAGCCGAAAGTCAGGGGAAAATAGTGTGCACGTCTAACATCCGTTATTATAACTAACGTTATTATATTATAACTAATATAAATAGCTATCAATAATGTGATTATGAAGTATTTACATGCTTGGCACCTATCGAATGACCGCAGTTTCGTGTTAAAAATATATCAAACACAATCATTTGTTTGGGTTGTTGAAAACAATAACAAAATTGTACGTAATGGAGAACCATAAGACAGCAGATATTTCGACTGCCAAAGTACCTCTCTTACATTGCCTCAGCAGCATCTTTTAGCAATGCTTGAAGCTGGAGTATGTCGAAACTATCGCAAACAATATTGGCAGACCTCATTTGTATTTGGTAATACTTGTTCTGTTGTTTCAGGGAGGAATCAAGAGCGTAGTCTGGACAGATGTGTTTCAGTTTATAATGATTTTTATTGGATTGGCAGCGGTAACCATAAAGGTATGTTACGTATCATTATGAATGCTATTCCCTTGTCAATGTTTTGTGATTATTCAATAGTAAATTAGGATATAGTTGTGTCATCGACACGTTACACTCCGCGGCCTAGAGTACAGTGATGGACAAAATGGTTTCTGTGCTGTATTAGACCACCAGTTTAGCCCTATAAAACATTTGAAATAAAAACCTATAGCAAATAGAATACCCGTGACCTTAAGAACACACAAGCATGCACCCTCGCAAGTATGATGGTTCTGAATGGGCAACGTGACAGGGTGCGCTAGAGTAAGGTCGTTCTCATACTCTTATAATTGCGTTTAATAAATACTTCACTAAAGCTATTTTATTGAGGTTAGATAGTGCGCATTACAAATAATATATGATAGTTATAATCATATCATAACCCAGGGGAATCTAATGTAAAAGGTAGTTGTTGAATTAATCAAGGTTTGCTCAATTCACATTGTCGACTCAGCGACGAAAATAAAAAAAGATAAAACATGTCAAAACAATAGTACAAATTGTGAAACAAATTGTAGAAAAGCTATTTTTCATCGCTCCTACATCTAAAATTATGGAAGAAATTGTTTAGCCCATTTATGCAAACCTTATCTAAAATACACGTTTTTTACTTGAGAAGGGTTACAGGATTGTAATGGACATTCATTAAGCCATCTATTTTCTTTTTATAAATAGGGCAGCATCATGTTCGGAACACGCTTCTCTATGACCGAGGTCGCAACGAAGGGAAGGAGACTTGAATTTTTTAAGTATACAACTTTTGAAAGGGACCTTAGTAATACAAAATAAATATTAATGATAGAGAGCAATTGCCTTCATTTTTAAATCCTGTTTTCGATGTTATATTAATACTTCCATCATTGGTTCACCAGTCAAAGTAACAGGATACTTATACAATAACTGTCTTCCTTGACGAATACTTTATACGAGTTGTTCCCATTTTACATCGTGTGCATAGGTTTTATTAATTGAGTCAAGCAAATACTAAAGTGCGTCCCCGTCGGTGAGCTACCAGTAAAAAGAAAGCACATATGACTTAACACTAATGCAATATCTGATTTAAGCATATATGATGCAAAACATGTACAGGTGGAAACATAGCTTAGGACGTCATGTTTTATTCCTATAACGAAATCATAATGCACATGTATAGAATGATCATAGTGAAGGAATAAACAAAAGGGTACACAATCCTCTACGAAATATATGTGATTGGACTACCTCAATAATTGATCATGATTTGATTATTTAAGACATCAAAATGTAATTGAACTAACCAAAAAACGCGCACATGGTTGGGCAGGTGGCCAGAAACCTTTACAAATCAGATCACAGGAAATAGAACCGCGGCCGTCTTGGTGAACGGCGAATGTGCTAACCACAGTGTCAATGAATGCTCCACACTGAATACCTGCTTAATTACATTTACTAAGACTTACATTTTCGTCATCTAGAATTAAGAAATATAACTCAATGATGTAGCTGTGTTTGCATATTTGCATTGCTGAAATTCTGTTGTATTCACAGTTTTGATCCGGATCCTAGAACCCGCCACACGATCTGGGGTTTGTGGATAGGCATTACATTCGCTTTTCTGCCAAATTGGTGTAACCAGTCCAGTGTCCAGAGGATCTCGTCTCTCCGAAGTCTTAAGGCTGCTAAAAGGTTAGCGTCATGTGTACTCTATAAAAAACATATAATAGCATTCACTACATAATACTTACTCCAAACTTTGAATCTGCGCACTTTTGGTGTTTTTGGAAATATTGATGTAAATCTCACTATTCTAAGTTCTAAGATTCAAAATTATCACCGTTGGGGAAAAATCAAACATGAAATACTTCATATTATTTTGATATTTAGGTTGGAAAATGTATGTTTCAAAACGTTAAGTTTAAACACTTGGCGTACTTCGTTATGCATCCTGATTGGCTTGATAACAAATAACAATGCATGAAACCTAAGGACATTATGAGGCCGTTTCCCATTGTGATATATATTGTCTAACCGAGTGTAAAACTGCATCATCATTTTGTGTTTGCAGAGCATTCTGGCTTATTGTTCCAACCATGACCGTCTACTATGGAATTCTGGGTTATTTGGGGATTCTCATTTACTCGTATTACAACATTTTGAAATGTGATCCAGTCCAAGCCGGATTTCTCACCAACTTCAATCAGGTGACATTGCTACTGCTCAAATGTATATTATCATCAGATGAGCTTAGTAAGAATATCGAGTTGTAAGAATATTTTTAAGGAGACTATTATATTACACATTACACGAAATATCAGGGATTTGTGATAAGTTATCTGCAATCTAAATATATCACAATTTATGTCATCCTTACCATAGGATTGTAGATAAATATTTGTCATCATTCAGGGCAACTTTTGATAAATACTTGTCAATGAACAAGAGATTAAATCAACCAACACAATGTGACTAAATCAGTATTTAGAGCTACATACCTTTGTTTTATACTGGAGAAAAGTATCTTCAATCGAAATTGTAATTTACAAGGATATCAAGAATATAATGCATTTTTTTTACTTACATCCTATCCTGTCTTCTTGTTAACAAAATCATATCTTATTTATTTCCCAATAAGATAATACTCTGTATAAATAACTATTTGTTATCATAGTCGTATGGACTATAAACAAATCTGAAGGATAAACAAGATATCGGATGTCATATTCGACTTTAATTCAGCAGCATAATCAACTTAATCGTTGAAATAGATACATTTTTATTGTTATTTTATATTTGCAGGTGATGCCGTATTTCGTACTCGACGTTATGCGGTCACTGCCCGGTTTATCTGGTATCTACATCAGCTGTTTGTTTAGTGGCGCTCTAAGGTAATATCTTAGCATATTGTAAACTCTGTAAAAAATTGTTAATCTAAACAACATACTTTCTAGACAGCAGAAAATCGTAAACTGTATCGTCATCAAGTTAAAGTGTTGATTGTTTCCCATCAAACAAGTCGTCATGGCGAATCAAATGTCCCCACAAAAGATGTCACTGCCTTCTTGGTGATTTTAATTTTGCGAAATGTAAAACGTAAAAACTCAATTTAAAATAATATACATGTATTATACAAAAACGTCAATTATTTCCGTTATTTTCAGTTTTGCTTCTCACTCGTGGAAATATCAAGATATGTTGTTTGAAGGAATTTCTATGCAGATAACAAATGCTAAAGTACAAATAAGAATTAGTTGCTATTTCAGGACTGATGTTGAATTGTATATTCAATTCCTCCCGGTACATGTACAATGTATCATTCTTGTGTCCACTTCATTATGATAGAGGTATTTATTTTTGTTCATTCAATCTACAGTTTAACAATAAACCACAATAACCTAATTCGCAATAGAATTTTTTCAATTTTTGACGATGACTGATATCGCTATTATAACAGGAAAAAAACAATTTCACCAAAATGTCCTTTGGGGAAATTGTTTTGTTTTTGTCGTAATTTTGGCCAAGACAAAAATAAACAAAAAATATATATGACCAACTATGTGGTGAAAGATCTGTTGAGTGCTAATGAGCATAGGGAATTAAATGTATAGCAAGAGCAGGAAAAGTACAATATCGGTTTGAGAAAAATTTGCATAAAAAAATCCAATTATCAAGATGACATTAAAGTGTCCTAACATTGAAGATATTGGTTTTCCTTTTTGAAATAGAAAACATTATTAGATTTTCTTAGTTAGAAACATCGTGTGAATATGTTTTGATTAAAATACTTTTACATATCTTAGTTGCTTATATGACCATAGTGGACTCCCACACAAAATAAGATGAACGTTTATAATGGGACAGCACCTATATGTAGGTATCACTTACCTGTAATCTCGTATATTTTAACACTTAAGCGTACATACTATATTTTCTTGACATGGTATTTGAAACTCGTATACCATATATTGTAACCAAACTGTATCGAACCAGTCGATTTTTATTTCTTTATAAATGTGAAACCATAACTAATCAATATGACTTTCTGTATGTATATGTGACGTCAAAAAATGTTCAATACCAGTTTTTATCAAGAGAGCGTTACAAAACCAATACTTATAGTAAAATACTTTTATTCGTTGTTTTGCTTCAGCACACTTTCGTCTGGAATCAACGCGTTGGCTGCGAATACCGTAGAAGACATTCTTGGAGACTGTGTTAAGAAATCGAAAATCATATCACAGACATTTGTAGCAAAGACATGTGGTGAGGCGTACCTGAATCAAATTATGAAATTTAAGCTTCCGCTGTATGTCCAGTTTCAAATGCAATATTGCATGATTACATATTTGTACATATTAAGTTAATAGCTTAACTAATCTATGACATATATCGAATACAACACGGACAAAAATGACTAACAAACAACCATAGTTTCAAAAGTATTACCTAACCCCAAGTAGTAACATTTCTCCTCCTGTTTCATGTTTGAGTCGCTTCTCGATCGCCTGTTAAAGTATCCTTCCCGTGGCTCATTTCTGGAAAAGCTTAAATGTACACCGACTAAATTTCTAGCTATGATATTTGAGTAGATACATTAAATTTACTTGCACACATTTCACTGAAAAAATTAATTTGGAGATCAAAAACAGGTACGAAAGCATGCTTGAAAGAATTTCAAAGATTATTATGACATCATATTGAGAGTATTGTGACATCATAACACAAAAATATATATTGGGGCCATACTTTATCACGAAGCATGGTTTTACTCCTGCGTATTTATATATTTCCTCTTGCAGTATTTGTGTACGGGCTGATAGTCATTGGACTGGCATATGCCATCAACTCCATGTCTGGATCGATAAATCAGGTAACTGCTATAAAATACATGAAAACTATGAAACGCTGGGTGTTCTGGTAACATATTGTTTTATGAAAGGTAAAGCAATGCAAGAATATCCTTTGAGAGGTCCTCTGGCCGTAAATGGTATTTGTTTCCATTTCAACAGATTTTATTGACAAAGTTTGTTACAAGTCAATTGGACGGAATAACAGGCAAAGCCTATATAAATTCTCTCCAAAGGTGGCTAAAATAATGGCTTATGTAAGTTTGGATTTTATTTTATTTTATACATCAGTTTCGAAATGGAAAGTATGAACACAGAAGTTAAAGGGATGTAACTCATTCTGAATTAACATATTTGAAATACATATACATTCATACTTCGCACATCACACACAAAACACTTTTACAGCTATTATTTAGGTTTTTATAACATTTTATATAAGCTATCAAGTCACACAGTTATTTGCAGACATTGACTAAAATGTAAACGTTAATGCTACGAGGGAGTGTTGGTAGTCTAGTTTCAGTATATCACATGACAATTTTCACTGGTTCTAATCCCATTCATATGTTGTTTCAATTTATTAACTTAATTTTTTTTTTTTATTTCTCGACAAAGAAAAGGTAATTAGAATCTTCACATTGTGATCTCATCTCTATCTGTAACCTGTTATTATTTGCCTGTCTTGACCAACAAGAGTGCTGATGTTTAAATGAAAACTTGACGATTGTAAAATTAGATCAATCATTATATTTTATAGCATTCAGGAAAATAGTCAAGGAATACCTTAATTCAAAGGACGCAATTTTTGTCATATTTTACTACAATGCAATAAGATATCCTGCAATCCTCAGCAAGAATATTCATGTGGGTTTCACATATATTATTTACAAGAAAAACAAAAAACAATATATATCTATTTGTTTGAATTTTTTATCATCTCTTTTGAAAAAATATCGTGTTACATATATTAATAATTAATTCATACATTTTTACTTTTTTTATATATATATTGTCCTGCAGATAGCACTTTCTGTATTGGGTGCGTGTGGAGGACCGTTGGTCGGGCTCTTCTTTCTTGGTGGAATGATACCAAAAGCAAACTGGATAGTGAGTAAAATCGAGGAGTCAGGTGATATAGTAATGGAAATATCTGTGACTAGAACTGTAATCCAAAGGATAATACCACCGCTACCTTGTAAAATAGAACTATAAGCTAAATGCTACTAAAGGCAAAGTATTGCAAAGCAATTCATACTCCCACTAGAAATGATTTCTTTATTTTATGAGCTTAACTCTTATTTTAATATATAGGTCACAATGACATATATGTACTCCCCACGCTAAATCTTATTTGCATATCAAATCTGGCTAGCCCAGATAAATAAGCATCAGAAATGCCAAAAAAATACTTTTTTAGAGGCTTAGGTCAAAAGGTAAAACAACAGGTCACAGAGGCCTATTTTTTTTTATTTTATTCGACATTCCGCCATCCCATACACAGATACACAGATTTAAGTATGACTATTTGTATTTACATATTCCTCTGCTGTTAGTTCTATAATATCAATAAAAGTTCAGTAATGAGACAAACTAAGATATCCCCTCAAGTAGTTATTATATCTATAAAGTTAAACTTTCGTTGAAAACCAACAATTATTTTGAAGAAGTTGTCCGGACAATAATTTTTCAACAAACGGGCAATAACTTCGTAAAGAAGGGTAAGAATATAAAAGAAAACTAGCTAGATGCACAAGGTAAGAGTGTAGTTATCATATCTTTATATTTTCGTTAAAATCGGCCTATAGTTTAGGAAAAGTTGTCAGGACAAGGATTTAAAAATCAATGGCCATAACTAGGTTAAAAGGGTGAAAATGAGAAAAAAAACCTGGATGCACAACATCAGGGGGTAATGACCGTATTTTAAACTGCATTGTAATTGGTCCAGTAGTTTTGGAGGAGTTGTCCGGACAAAATTTTGCGGACAGACAGACAGTTTACTCCCATATACTCCCACAACTTCATTGCGGTGGGTATAGTAAACATTATTCTCTGCATGAAATTATTTTCGAATTGAATAAAAAAAATGAAAATTGGAATCCTCATACACATCATAGGTATTGCAATTGCAAATAAGATGTTCATTTACAAATATTAGTGCATGTATACAATTATAGAAAAACGTCTTCGTTATCTACATTTTAGGGAGCCATTGTCGGCAGCATGGTTACTATGAGCTTCAACATTTGGTTATCTGTTGGAGGGATAATGTACGGGAAGCGGCCAGTAAAATTAATCCAGAGTCCTACGAGTGGGTGTTATCCCAATAACATCACGGTTTCAATGAACGAGTCAGCTATACACAGTTACAACCTCACAGTAAATACAACTCCGTACGATTTAAATGGGACCTCAGGCATGTCACCAATAAGTCCTGTCAGGTAAGAATGAAAGAAACTATAACTGTAATGGATCGTAGTACTATCCTTTAAAACCATATAGTAGTTTTAATGACGTTAGTAAACTTTAGCAAGGGACCTCTCATTGTGAATTTCCCGGAGAACAGCTTATCTTTAAAGATAACGTAAATAATTATAGAGGATATTCATTGCTTGTGGAGGAATACAAATTAGATGTTTTTCCCATTCATTATAGATATTCAAAATTGATAAGATATTACACTAAACTTGTAGTTCGGAGGAAGGCTTTTTCCTGTACAATTTATCCTATACCTGGTACGGATTTATCGGATTCTCCCTGACCCTAATCATTGGTACAGTCGTCAGCTTGT
>JAUMHH010151528.1:0-19265 GCA_032359455.1 Chlamys rubida | reverse complement strand
GTTGTCTAAACTAGACAAGGTTTTGGGTACTCCCTTCCCTGTTGTCTAAACTAGACAAGGTTTTGGGTACTCCCTTCCCTGTTGTCTAAACTAGACAAGGTTTTGGGTACTCCCTTCCCTGTTGTCTAAACTAGACAAGGTTTTGGGTACTCCCTTCCCTGTTGTCTAAACTAGACAAGGTTTTGGGTACTCCCTTCCCTGTTGTCTAAACTAGACAAGGTTTTGGGTACTCCCTTCACTGTTGTCTAAACTAGACAAGGTTTTGGGTACTCCCTTCCCTAGTTAAATGCACAAAATTTTGAATACTCATTGATTTACAGTCTGAAACAAAAATACATACATTGTAGTTCTTGCCGCCCTACAGGTTTAAAAGTATTTTTGCAAAGAGTGATCCTATTTGGGTCCTGACTCCTTAGGATTTTCCTGCTGTTCAATCCTATTGGTTTTACGTTATATTAACAGCTGTGGTCATTTAAGGGCGTGCCAGGTTTTGGTGGTGGAGGAAAGCCAGACTTCCTGGAGAAAAACCACCGACCTACAGCCAGTACCTATCAACTGGACTACATAGGTCTCGAACCTGCGACCCAGTGGTGGAGGGCTAGTGGTAGCAGAATGTCAGATGCCTTAACCACTTGGCCATTGTTGTCCCTTTTCAGTGCTATTGCTAACACAAGCAAATAAGACGATATTGAAGTTGATTACTTACGTTGAGTGGCTGAGTACGTATCCTCATGATATGGTCCTTCACCTCACCAGAACAGCGTATCGGCGGAATGTCCCCCCGCATCATGTAGCGGATGCTGTCCATCTTGTGAAATATCTACACCAGAAAGGAACACGTATGATCAGTTAACCAGATTTATACCTTCAGTACTATTTATCTTTGAACTCTGGGAACCTATTGTTGTTTGGGTTTATATCTGAACTCAGTAGAGGTGAAATTACAAGTTTGTTTATTAGTAACTTTCTGGAATTTTTTTTCGCTTAAATTGGATGGAAAAGTGCCAGATTTCATTGGAATTTTAAGTTGTCAACCCTCTGTGATTAGGAGAGAGACTCCCTAATGTATTTATCAATCTTCCTCTCATACTTACTTACTTTCCCTATTTTTTAAGGGAGAACAGCTCAAAAGATGCCAATTAAAAGTGTTATTTTTTCTCCTAGGATAAACATACACACATTTTGATTATGCTTTTAATACTGAGCCCCCATGGAAATTTTAAAATGTTGGCAAGTATAACATATCTCATAGAAGGTGTGTCAGCCCCTCGGAGCACCTCAGGATTCTATGTATAAATTGTCTGATATTAACTCATTCACCCCTGAAGACACATTTGAACTCTTCCAATACAAAGGCTGGAATAGTTCATTATAAAATTTCAGGGGTGAAAGAGTTAAAAGCTGTCTACTGTTCAGTGCACCTCTGTATTTATGCATTGCTTATATAATTACCTGGTAAAACAGTTTTCGGTCTCTTGGGGTGCCTCGGTGTTTTTCCTGGTCTAACAGATGGAAGTTGTTTTTTATCAAACCAAGGAATTGCTGGATACCTATCTCGGTCAGGAAAGCTTTCTTTTTCTCACTCAAAGCCTGGGAGGTTAAATAAGTAAATTAAATTTATCAATCTGTCACTGAATTAAACATAGTTAGGTAGTTTGTTATAAATACTTTCACCAATATTGCATTGGAGCCTTGGCTGGAACTTGATACAAAATGTAGTTCCCCAAAGGTAAACAAGTTTTCTTATGTCAATGTTACCCTTCACGCCCCTTATATACAGCAATGCATGGCTAAATCGTTCACAAAGTTACAGTATTTAATGATTAAATGGATGGAAAACATTGTTTTCAAGCTATTATACAATTTTGATGTGCTTACAAATCATGTAGCAAATTCGATTTCCTGCAAAACTGATTACAAAATGAAAGTAGGGAGTTACGTTGTTTGGATAATTTTTGACTGTGTGGATGTTATGAATGCGAAAGGAAATACAATGAGTCTAAATCCATAAATAAACAGGAAATTAGAAAACAATTTATCACAAGCTTTATTTTTTGGACAAACAAAAATTATGTATTATAACTATGTTTTAGGTTACATGAATGAACAAAAAAAAATCTATTTTTTTTATTTTATGCAGGGTTGGGGTTGGGGGGCTAAATTTGTTAAGGGTTGGGGAGCTTATTTAAGAAATTACAAATACCACAAAACATATTCTTTGATCTTTTCAATAATAATATGGTATTTAAATATGGTTCTGATACCTACTTGTGAGGTAGAGAGGGTATATATATATAGTTGCCTATATTTGTCCATCAATTTGTCTGCATCCAGTGGTTAAATTATCCCAACCCTGGATTGAGCGAGATAAAAACTGTTAGGGTCAGAGGTACAATCTACGATCTGTCGGGGCACCTGAAACATACATTTGTTTTGGCCTTACCTTCCATAGTGGGCTAGTGTACTCGTGGCCTTCAGCAAACACCAGCTGCAATCAAGCATAAACCAAATCTATGATTTCTAGCGCCATTTTCATGTAAAATAAGGATTTAATTTTATTTGTAGTACTTTTCACTCTATAGCCGATTTTTTCACTTCAAGTCAAGATTTTTATCATAAATGCTTAAATACTGGTGATAGATCAATCTAGAACATATTCCTATATTAAAAACTACTTTTCTCGTTGTGTTAAAAGCTGTCTAAATGTTGCAGCGTTTGATCAGTGCATTGTTCCCTCACCTCCAGTATCACCACACTGCCCTTCAGCACCATCTCACTAAACACCTTGGCCTCGTACGCCCCGTACTCAAAGTCCTTGGTGGGACCGCGATTCTCAAAACTGTCCTTCAGTGCCTTACATGTCCCGAGCACGGCCTACAATAGCAAGGGCAGATGTCCATGAGGGATCACTTACTTTTCGTACTTTCATAATAAAAATAATAGACGATAGATAAAGAACATCATGAATTGCCATATTTATCGAGATATCAAGAAATGTTCCAAAAACACTTGGGCAGACCGTAGGAAGACCAGGGGCAATCACTATGTAACATGTACCGTAAAATAGGAAATGTTCGTGTGCGGAAATGTTCGCGTTGTGACCGTTTAAACTGATCACAATTTGGAAATTTTTGCATTGTGTTTGTAATTGTTCTGAAATCTAAATATTCAATTTATCTTATTATTTAATCTATAAATAAATATTCGCGTGTGGATATTTTTGTGCCAATTTACTCGAGGCAAAAAAATGAACATTTCCACACCGTGAAAAATTTCCAGCTAACAATATCTTAGATCTGGAAATGAATTACCATAAAACTAAACTTTCGTCAAGAAAAAATATTTATTTCATTACAGTATAAAAAAGTTTTTTGTAATTCCAGATTTCCCTGAATTTTCAATGTTTACCTCTGTTTTCTCAGCGTAAATGACTACGTAATCGACATCACTCTCCGGCGTGGCCAGCCCATACATGTGGCTCCCCGCTCTGGCCACCAACAGGACCTGGCTCGGCTCCAACTCTCCCACTGGTCCGCCAATTCTCTCCATTACAGACAACAGGCCACTGTGATCATCCGGGATGGCTACGACAAAAATAGCAGTCATCTTATATGTATATACACAATGTAACTCTGCTCACAACTACAAATACTAATACGAAAGGGTGATACTTTCCGCTGTCACCAGTTTTACTTGTTCATGGCTTGAAATTAATTTTTAATAATATTTGTAGTAGTTTCCAAATTTTTAATAGTTCATGTCCAAATTCCATTCACCTTATATTTTTCAACAAGATCAGCAATAGAAATATTCTATGCAAGTGCCTAAAATTTCAGTTTTTCAATTTGTACGCATTTATACGCATTTGTGGAATTGCGAATGCTCCGCATTTGTAGAAAAAGTGTGAAATTTACAATGCGGAGGAAATGTGGAACAACTGTGAAATAACGCGTAATTTGTAGGTAAGGTTAGCATACAAAATAATTCTGTCAGCTTTGGGGAACTACTGTTTGCTGATTATGGACCACTGTTAGCCATAGAGAGACCACTGTTAGCCATTGAGATACCACTGTTAGCCATTGAGATACCACTGTTAGCCATTGAGAGACCACTGTAAGCCATTGAGGGACCACTGTTAGCCATTGAGATACCACTGTTAGCCATTGAGGGACCACTGTTAGCCATGGAGAGACCACTCTTAGCCATTGAGAGACCACTCTTAGCCATTGAGAGACCACTCTTAGCCATTGAGAGACCACTCTTAGCCATTGAGAGACCGCTCTGAGCCATTGAGAGACCACTCTGAGCCATTGAGAGACCGCTCTGAGCCATTGAGAGACCACTCTTAGCCATTGAGAGACCACTCTGAGTCATTGAGAGACCACTGTTAGCTATTGAGACCACTCTTAGCCATTGAGAGACCGCTCTGAGCCATTGAGAGACCACTCTTAGCCATTGAGAGACCGCTCTGAGTCATTGAGAGACCACTCTAAGCCATTGAGAGACCACTCTAAGCCATTGAGAGACCACTCTTGGCCATTGAGAGAACACTATTGGCCATTGAGACCACTCCACTCTTAGCCATTGAGAGACCACTCTTAGCCATTGAGAGACCACTCTTAGCTTTTGAGAGACCAATCTAGGCATTGAGAGACCACTCTGAGTCATTGCGAGACCACTGTTAGCCATTGAGAGACCACTCTTAGCCATTGAGAGACCGCTCTTAGCCATTGAGAGACCTATCTTAGCCATTGAGAGACCACTCTCAGCCATTGAGAGACCACTCTTAGCCATTGAGACAATTGATTTGAACTGGTATGTAAACTTACCTTGCTGTACAAGTGTTCGACCCTCCAGGCGAACAGCAAACTGCCATTTCTGGATGATCGCCTCAATCTTGTTTACATTTGTATACTTCAATTTAGATAGTTGACCTTTGACCTCCTCATTCCATTTCATGACAATGTTGAAAATGTCTCGTTTTGAAGTGTCCTGATCCTAGTTAAATACAAGAAACCAATTAACCTATTGCCACAGTGGCTATACAGTGAAAGCTGTCCTTACTGACTTCAATAACGTCCTATAACGTCTGGCGTCATTTTCACTAAATTCCAAGTCAGACATCTCATCAAATGAGAGCAAAATACCTTGTCATTTATGCATTGCTCAAGGAAAAAACCTATCGAAATGTATCATTTAGGTAAGATATCTTTCATTTCTTAAATCAGGAAGACTGGGAAAAAGAACAATTATGACATTGTCAAAAAAAATTTACATATAATTTTCATATTACTCAAAATACCACAGTTCAAAACCATCAAAGTTACGAATGTCAAAATGTCTAATAAAATCTAAAATATTCAATCATAAAAAGCAGCCATTTAAATATATCACGATGTTTCACAGTGAGATACATATTGTTTATATATGGATAACTAAATACATTAATAATCTCTTTTAATACTTTTTTTTTTTTAAATCAGTTCAGACTTCATACCTTGTACAGTCTTTGAAGCATTTCAGCACCTTCTTTGGCCAACACTGGTAAATCTTCTACAGCAAATACGTCAGTCAGGGGAGGTAATCCAGACACCAGATCGAAGAGATGATGAATCAACCTGGAAATAAAAAATTAAATTCAGAATAGAAGATGGTTTATTCATATTCAACTTATGATCATGGCAATACGTTTTTAATTTTCTCAAATTCTAATAGGCACAATGAACTCTTTCTTAAATATTTTGGGTTGCATTTCATTTTAGATGGGAATGTGTATTTCCGAATTCAGGTATTGGAAGTCAACAACAAAAAAGAACGCCACATTTCAATGTTAAACATTTTAGTCAAATTGTAAAAATTTCTAGTCTTATCGGCAGCAAACATCACTATCCGTAGGCTAGGATGCATAATGTTGCAGGGGGGCGGGGGGGCGGGGGGGCGGGGCGAAAGATAACTGCCACAAAAATTCCCTGTATACAGTATTTGATAATACTGTTGTGTGATTTGGTGGTCGTATTTAATGTCAAAGCTTACAGAAATGTATAATATTTATACTGTACCTAAAACTATTACAGAAGTCCCGGAATGTTGCCGTTTCCCTAAGTCTGAAAGGTCCTTTTTTAGAAGATTTCTTTCCAATGTTCCCTGTACACTGTCCTTGGCAGGAAAACACAGACCCCTGCAAACCTGGAAATGTTGGAATACATTTATAGTTTTAATTTGAAAATTCCAAGATCTTAATATTTGGCCAAAAAAAATAAGCATTTATTAAACTGCTTGTTCTAAAAATCTGGAAATGTTGGTGGTTTCATAAATGAAAATATTAATTTTCAAGCATCAGAATATTTATTTTCACACATGAACATATAATGTATTTACATGTACTTTGACATATGGAAAAGTTTGTGCTTCAAATTGTGAAAATGTTCATATCAGATAAGCATTAACAACTGCAGTAAGAACACAATACATCTCCAGCACACACGCAGGCATTCACACATAAGGAGATATTAGCCAGGTGGCATAGGACTAGTAGTTAGCGCCTGATAAGGCAGCTGCTGCGAATTCCTCAAAAATTGTATATCCTAATTTTATTAGTTGTATATCTATGTACTGTAAAGCGCTTTAGAGTGGCTTATGCTAGCTAGATAGGGCACTATATCAAATGTTGTATATATATATATATGTATAAAAATAGGGTACCTACTTCTTTTGTAAGGACTGGACCCCTGAGGTCAAAGACAGAATAGGGTACTCACTTCTCAAAGTTCAATATGGTGGCTGTCTCAATGGGATCAGGATTATGCAGTGCAACAGGAGGATACAAATCGCGGGGGTTGCCTTGTTCCATTACAGTTGTATGGTGACCTTTGAACATACAGCAGATTCTGCAAACCTTTTAGCACCTAATACTTTTATCAGTGGATTAGCCTTTAACTGTGTTGACAAACCCATCATCCTGCTCCATAGAATAATATCATTTCTGTGATAAGCATTATAAAAGTTTATTACAAAGCAAATATTGGCTGATGACACGGTCACATGTATGTATTAAATATATATATAGACAATTAAATATATATATAGACAATGTACTAAAGACAATAACTTTTAGCATGGTTGCAGGCGCTCGTGGGATTTCTTTGCTGAATTGTAGTTAGCCAGATTAGCAGTCGGAACCAGTCTTAAAAGGGGAAAAAAAACCAGTTTTAAATTTAAATTCTAAGGATTCTGTGTGAGAAACTAAAAAATATATCCTACTTTTGTTCAAAATCTTGTTTGTTGTGAAAATTGAAGTGAAACAAATCATGTTTGTGATGCAAAAAAGTGGATGACTTTGAGGTGAAGAATTGTTTGTAGGCTTTAAAAAAACCAATGAAAAACCAGAATTTGAGGCAATAAAACTGGAAGTGGGTGAAGTATTTGCAAAAACAAAAAAAATGAACAAGTAATTTTAATAAAGACACACTGGGTTCAATATATTTCAATTGTTGTCCATTGGATGTAAGAGAGCCGATAGCCAAACAAGATGTTATCCTTATATCCAATGTATATTAGAGATCCCTCAAGTCAACAAGATGTTACCCTTATATCCAATGTATATTAGAGATCCCTCAACTCAACAAGATGTCATCCTTATATCCAATGTATATTAGAGTTCCCTCAACTCAACAAGATGTCATCCTTATATCCAATGTATATTAGAGATCCCTCAACTCAACAAGATGTTACCCTTATATCCAATGTATATTAGAGATCCCTTGATCTACTCAACAAGATGTCATCCTTATATCCAATGTATATCAGAGATCCCTCGATCTACTCAACAAGATGTTATCCTTATATTCAATGTATATTAGAGATCCGTCAACTCCACAAGATGTTATCCTTATATCCAATGTATATTAGAGATCCCTCAACTCAACAAGATGTTACCCTTATATCCCATGTATATTAGAGATCCCTCAACTCAACAAGATGTTACCCTTATATCCAATGTATATTAGAGATCCCTCAACTCAACAAGATGTTATCCTTTTGTCCATTGGATAGTGGAGTTCCCTCAGCCCAAAAATGTGTAATCCTGTTGTCAATTGGTTGTTGATCCAATTGATCCAACAGCCCCACATGACGTTATTTTGAAGGAGTATACTTTAACAACAAGATTCTCCATCATATAAGTCTCCTAGGTTTTCTTGCCAATTGGCACTGCACTTCCTACTTTTGACAAGTGGGCCTTTGAAAAATATTTGGACAAATGTCTTTTAAAGTGATCACATGTTTCTATTTTAAAGTCCATATGCAAAGGTTACATTTGAAGTCCATGTGTGAATAATGTGTTAATGTATGGTAATACTCCAGTACATATTGTACTGCTATTAGACAAAGGAATTGTTCGGATTTCCCTCAGTATATGATCTTAAATATTGTCTATCTAAGACAATATCTGCAGGGCACCATTTTCAGTAGACCATAACCTACGTTAGTCTACCAGGGTCAAAACATCGTAAGATGCATTTTTCAAAATGTGTTGATGATTTATTTATAGGGCATGAAAGAGGTGAGAAAAAGCAGGTCTGCATGTATTTGATTGGGCTTGGTAAGCTGGTTTTCCTTAGGTCTTCTTTCATGCATTTTACATGCACATCTGGCATATTGCACTACTCATCATATGTTAACCAGTTGCAGTGTGGACCTCATCACAAGTGACTGGTTGTACTCACACCTCGGAATGTTAGAATTGTTTCTTAAAGAGCACTCACTGATTGACTTATCAATAAGAATTTATACAAAATGGACACAAAATGGTGGTTTGATAAATTTAATTATCGAGACCAATTGATGATAGAAAATAAGTTTAGAAAAACAACAGCACCATGAACTAATCAACATTTGGAAACTGTTATTAATATTCTGTCTGTTAGTTGTTAATTTTACAACATGAACAACTACAGTGGATAAGAACATGATATTTAGTGTAGTCATAGATCAAAACATTAATTCATTTGGTATATCCAAAATGGCAGACATTTGTGAATGGGGGGGGGGGTGCTCGCAATTAAGCCCCCTCCCTATTTTTGGTGTCTATTTTTTTCTCACTAGGGGTGTGGTTTATTTGCAGTCAAATACGATATATGAAATTGCATCTCTACAACGTATATGGGCACAATTGACTTCAGAACGTAGTAATGCAGCCTCTATGGTTATGGGTGGCTACAGAAAGTGAAGCCTGATGACAGACACACTGTCCTGTTGGTATTAGTGGCTTTGCTTTATGGCTGTCCATTACAGGAATGACTTAGGTATGGTTGGGTCATGATTGTATGTCCATCAGCAGAATGAAACGCCATATAGAATGCATTGTTAGAGTTAGAGGCAATCCTAATAGGAACGGACCTCTGCTGTCCGCGGCTATTGACAAGATTACGCCCTGATCTAGGATTCTGTAGTCATTGCACAACTGAGGTACAGGTATTTAAGGATCCTCGTACCACAGTTTTTTCTGGCAGGATTATAACTTTGAAAAATCATTTGTGAAAAGAAAACCATGCCTGAAGGATTTTTCATACCATCTCTGTTTTTAGATATTTTATCACTTAAATTTTTGCCAATTTTGGTTTTAATCTAACACTGATATTCTCTTATTGTGAATCAGTTTACTACTTATTTTTTTTTATTTTAAGGTTTTATGATATTGTATCTTTGATCTAAAAAAAAATTATTCGATGTATCTGTGAGGAAACATCCACCCCAACCCCCACCCTATCGTATTATGTCTTATATTGTATTATAGTACTGGTTCCCCTTCTTCTGGTTCTTCTGATTCTTCTAGTCGCAACTTGTCCGGGCCATACATTTTAAATTGTTAAAGATATCTTGATGCTCACAGAAGATGTGCAGTGCAGTGGAATTAGGTCACTGTGACCTTCACTTCAAGTTCAAAGGTCAAATAAGTGCAACATTTTCAGTAAATTCTTGTCTGGCCCGAAAATTTTAAACCTTTAAAGGTATCTTGATCAAACTTGATGTATACCTGCATCACCCACAGAATCTGAAGTTCAGGATTTGAATCACGGTCTATAGTGTATTAATCTGAAGTTCAGGGTTCGAATCCCGTCTAGCCCCGTTTAATCTTTTATGCTAAGAACATTGTTGTTGGTTCTATTTTATTAATTTCATCTTTATTAATTTTCATAATGTCCCGCAAAGTTATGGTTTACTTTTCAGAAATGATTTATCGAAGCTACAGACACGTCATAAAAAATGGTTTCCAACACAAAGTTACAGTGTTTGGCAGTGGTAGGGGATCCTTCAGCACTTGGCTGTAAAGGGTACATCCTAAAAGATGAAAAGGAAAGGATAGTAGCAGATGACGAAGCAAATCACTGGTGACTAGACAACTCAAAGCTGTGTTGGTAAACTGCCGGTTTAGACATTAAAGGGTTTCATATTTGAATCCCACCTTGTCTGTCCATTCCATTTTCCAGTCTTATCGTGAATGTTCAGCTTGTCTGATCATTGTGTTTTTTCCTGTACATGTGAGGTTGTGACCTGTAAATTATGGCTATATAGTAGTCTAGCACTTTTGATCTGCCACAAAATAGTGGTCAATTGAGCTATCATGACATCTTTTATCGTGTCGATAAGCACACGGCATCATAACAGATAGTGTTAATGAACAATGCGTATAGAGCTTTATCCCATTCAGCAGAAAGGTTGTTACACATTTCCATCTTTATCACCCCTGACACTTACCACCCCATAATTAAGTTATCTCACACATAGATTTGTGCCTTAAAACTGTCATCGTGATCAATATAGTTACAAGTAACTCCAGGTACCCAATGTCCGTACTGAGTACTCGCACACTAGAGCTTATATGGCAATATAGTATTATGACAAGGCCGGATACTTTCTATCAGCTTCTCTGTGCCTAGTAGCAGACACTTTTCTCCAGGTAACTTTTCATATGGTGGATAGCTTTAATCAATACGTACACCCGTCCGGGAGGATTCACAGGTAAACGGCTATTGTTCACAGGGCACAATTGATATTCACGGTCTAGGTGAAAACAGTTACTGGTCATAATTATTTGCTGTCAATATACATTTATACCATTACCTACCAGAGAGCGTGAATTGGTTAACAAGTGTATATATATAGACCACTGTGGTCTGGCTTTGGACTAGTTTATTGAATTACTCGGAAACCTGGTGTCAAACAAAGTACTATCCATGATAATCTAGTGTGTACCTTAGTGTTTCACAGCTGTATAGCATGGACGGTTGGTGTAACGAGGGATAATAACAACAATAAGTGATAGTAACATCAGGTATTACTGATAACACAGTATGGTATAACAAGTGGCTTGATGGTATTGTTCTGATAACACTGGACAGGTGTTTGGTAGACTACTGCTGGTAACTACTGGTGATGCTGGAGTACCTATAATGGTATATCGGACTGATGGTGTTTAGCCAGACGCTGTTTGTGGTAAGTCAATTGATACCTAGCTTTTAAAATTGAGGCTGAATAATTGGTACTTTCAGAATAAAGTATTTTTGTTCATTAAAAAAATAATCAAGTGGTTATATATAAAACAAAAGTTAGTACAAAATGTTAAAATTTTGACATGTAAATTCTGTGTACAATGCTGTGCATACTTTTTCTATGTTTTCAGTATTCTTTTTGTATCATATATGCTACCCCAGATAGTTTTGGAATATCTGTTGTTAATGGTAGAAATATCACTTACTAATCAAGACATACTAGATATGATAAATTCATTCATTTTTGGGTTGTTTGGACATTATAGGAAACGTTAACAGGAACTAAAAACTGTTCTTTTTTCTTGGACTCATCTCTGACCATCCGCTGCCACAAGTGATGTCAATAGATAAACAGACTACTTAAAGTAAAAGAGGACTAACTACGCATTTACCTAGAAACTAATATTACTACAACTTTGACAAAGCTTTTCTAAGCTTTATTGTTGGTTTACAGAAGCTGTTCACGGCAATACACACCCATTTAGGTTTATTTATATCAGTACAGTACATACCCGGTAGTTTACATGCAAAGCAGTACATCAAGAAATCAATGATTGATGAGTGATTTGGTCAACTTCTGAAAATGGGCCATCTGAAAACTGGCTGAAACAATTTGTCCCATGCATGTCTAGATTTTGGAAGTTTCACTGATGTAGGTCTGGTTTTAAGAAAAAAAACGCTGATGTATATATGGTTTTCACAAAAGAACGCTGATGTATATGGTTTTCACAAAAGAACACTGATGTATATATGGTTTTCACAAAAGCACGCTGATGTATATCTGGTTTTCGGGAGTTCCAATCAGTTAAGAATGGACATGCAAGATTCACGAAGGCCTATAGACCTTCTTGATGCTTCACACACAATTTATAATACATTGAGTTGGCATTTGACATTCTGCTTTAGATACCATTGATTATGGCATTGATTCAGTCATTCAAAGGAGTCAGATTTCAAGATTAAGAGCAGTTAATAGATTCCACAAAGGAGAGTTCCTAGAACTAATCGGGTTGTCAAAACGGAAGGTAGTTGCAGTGTGTTTTCAGAATGATAGTATGAAAGTAATTTGATAATTGTTCACAGTTTTGTATTGTTGTCATTTTAACATTGTTTAATATATCATTGTAGACAAATTACTAGGACAATTCATTGTAATCCTGACGTATATTTAACAACTCTACTGACTACGTACAAAGATTTTAAATGATTGTGAACCCTGTTACAACTGATTGGAATTTTAAAAGCCTGGTAATTACTCTCGTACTGGTACTTTATTAGGTTTGTATTCCATCTATCAGTTTGTGCATCACTTTGTATGGGACATATCTCAAACACTCTGTCAGCTGCCGTTGCCAAATTTAGCATGCCAGCACCTCTTGGGATTGTTGAGTGACACGTACTAAAATCAAGTCTCATGCCCTACTATGTTTGTACTATGTACAGAGTTATTGCCCTTTGTTAGCCATGAATCATGTTTTCCTGGAAATATCTCAAACAATGTCAGTTACAACTGCAAACTATTGCATAAGAACACCTCTTGGGATGGAGGAGTGCAGCATACTGAAATCAGGTATTGCACTTATAAACTATTTACAGAGTTATGGGCCTTTGTTTGCAGTAAATCATATTGTCCAGGGCATATCTGTCCTTTCTCTGGCAGTTACAAATACCAAAATTTGTAAGTGAATTTGTGTCGGGATGATAGAGTGTTGCCCACTGAGAGCCAGCCTATTTACAGAGTTATGGCCCTTTGAACAAGAAGCTAGTCCAGAGGTAGAGGATTATTGATTGCTCACAATACTTTTCCCAGCTGTTATTAATGTTCTTTTGTTAGTATTTTGAAAAATTTGAACACCACTTTACAAAAGAATACATGATTTATTTATTTTGGTCACTCAGAAATTGGTTAAAGACTCAGCTACATTAGTAAATACATATTTAGTAATACAAATTAAATACAGAATACAAAAAACAGCAGTAAAACCCACCTACCTGCTTATAGCCTGGATTAAGTTTTATATATCAGAACCCTTGAGGTACCAGGGTGAACTTATGTGGTGGTGCTTCATCCATTCATTGTCTGGTGTATGTCAACTGTTGCTTTAAACATCCCAAACTGTAAGCTACTGAGCAGATTTGAACCAAATTTGGGTGCTAGCATCCTTTAGCATGTGGATCAGAAGATATACCATGAAAAATAAAATGGGGTGGGGCTGACCCTCTTGAGGGCTGAGGGGCTGGGTAAAAGGGGTCAAATAGACTTTTTTGTTTTAAATGGCATTTACTTACAAACTACTGGGCATATTTCTACTAAACTGTAATGGTAGTATGCTCAGCCCATGAGGAATCAAAGTTATACAAATTATAAAGGGACTGACCCTCCATGGGGCTTACAGTTGGATCAAAGGGGTGAATGGAAGATTTTCTTCAAATGACATCTCTTCCCAAACCACGGAGCAAGTTTTAACCAAATTGTAGTAATGGCATGCTAAGCCCTTGGGGATCAAAAGTTATGTAAATAAAGGGACTGATCCTCCATAAGGCTCTATTCCCAAAACTACAGCGCAAATTGCCAAAATGGCCAGGTGAGTGATTTAAGGCCCTTGGGCTTCAATGAACCTGGTCATTTTCAATACAAAGCATAACCTTCAATTGCAGGAGATTCATGCTGCACTATGTAGAAATGAAATAATTGAAAACAAGATGACAAATTGGCTATATCATTTCATCACCAAAATTAGTATGAAAGCGAGAGAAAAAGTCAAAAAAGCTGCCCGCTTTAATTAAGTGGTTCTTAGAAAATATCAATAAAAGGTTCACACGGTTAGATAGAAAACTAATCGCGCTATAAAGCAGTACAATAAATATTGGCACTTATAACTAATTACTGTGTATGCATTAAGCACTAAAGAATACCAAAAATGCTTTGTTGTTGTATCTTATTAACCCAATTCATCCTCGGGAAATATATTTGATTCAATACATCATTGTAGAAATTTTGTTCCCCAGACTATACTTGTGTTTATAATGTCTTCTTAGGGGGGAAAAAGGGGTTCTTCGTATTATTTTGATAGTCATCTTGGCAGGTTAATGAGATTATCACAGACTAGTTTGTAATCATATGAGACATTTGATTGAGGCGGAATACACCAGAGATTTATTGGTAGTTGGTGTTGTGGCGTGGTGATGATCTTTGCCAGCCGTGTTCTTGCCAGTCTGTTGAAAGAAAAGTCAACTCTGATTTCTGGAGTGCTTGTCGTCTTCAGTGGTCGTGGTTCAAGGTTGGATTCCGTAGGGGAATAAATGTACATGGTACAGTACATAATGTACTCTCATGAACATTTCATTAAGGAAACTCAATCAGGCAGTACAGGCAGATCTGATCACAAATTAATTGGTAAGTCTGATTCAATCAAGATTTCGTATGTTTTCCTATAAATTATACACTGGGGTAATTTGGTAAATATAGGAATGTTTCATAATTTTATGGAATGTTATGGGATTTGAACCCGGACCTCTGGGACTACCATAACAGAAGAGAGAAATGTAGGGCCAGACTGGGATTTGAACCCAGGACATCCAAACTCCAGAGACGCTCTAACCAATTAAGCTACCAGCTGGTTGCCAGCTATCGACCCAATACAGTTCCACTACATATACACCGATTGCAATATTAACAATCAAATATATTTTCACATGTTTAAGTGTTCATATGTTTAAAACAGTTTCATTAATTATGGTACTAATCAAGTCAACGTGTCCCCACCAAAACTTATATTTTGACACTAAGAATTGTAGCTTACTGAATTGGTTTCCAAACCAATTTTATTTGATAGGGACTTGTATTGGTTTTTCGTGGCCAAACGTGTGCAGATCTGGCCACCAAGGATGTATATATGTATTACTTATTGATGGTCTGCACACGATGGCGAATCAATAGAAACCTCAAAATATCATATAGTGGTTTAATTGTATGCTCCGACACAAGTACCTGTCACTCCCAGGGGACAACAATAACGAGCCTCAATTGATTGTATGTATGATCTGTGCAGAGTTTACAGTAAGACATTGGAAATCATCTTATCAGAATAAAAGCATTAGGTTTTGATGGCTCTTATAGAAAATATAATAATTTCGTACCATCATGTACATTTTAAACACAGATGTGGTACAATTATAAACTTTAGATAACATTGTGTACATTACAGTAAGCATGAATTTCAATTGAAATTTATTTTTGATTATTTAATCCTAGAAAGTACAAAGAGAAGCTTTTTGGAGTACATATTTTAACAAAATGCTAGCAGTTGACCTCTGTTACTATACTAGCAGTTGACCTCTGTTACTATACTAAATTGAAATGTGTTACTATACTAAATTGAGATGTGTTACTATACTAAATTGAGATGTTTGGAGACTGTATACTTCTAAGTAATTATCTTCATAATAGCTCCTTCCTCATCACAGAATCTTGGCCAAAAGCATGTGTGCCTGTACATTGAAGATCATTTATTAAACTTTGAGGCATTGATGATGGATTAGATTGTTTTGTCTTTTTAAGAAATATGAATTTTTTTTTATATCTTATTAAATTGATTAATCTGGCTTAAAAGCACTTTGACTATGGTAAGAGCACTTGAACAAGTCTACAAATGATAAAAACACTTTCAAGCTTGTTTCAGTGGATGTTTTAAACTAGCCTATATTATTAAAGGTTACAGGCATCAAACGTCTCAAACTGTCAATTAAGGTCTCTAAATAAATTTAGTTAAAAATGTTCAATGAGCATGTTGCCTATGGTATTGATCTTTGACCTGTAACTTGCTGGGTCAAAGGACTATTTCACTTTCGCTCAAATAAATGAGCTTGTCTCACATTCAAGGTCACAGGGGTCAAATGTGTCAAACTTTTCAAGTTGATTTTCAAGGATCGAGGCATAGAGTCATCATATTTGACTTGTATCCTGTTTGAGTTGTAAGGTGGTTCAAGTAAATAACCTTGCCAGATATTCATGCAAGGTCACACTGGGTCAAATGTACAAAATCATATTCATGCAAAGTTATATCTGAAATTATGCTTGTGCTAAGGGCTGATCAAATACAAGGTTGTTAAAGGCTGAAATCCAACAATACCTGTGCAGAGTTCTTGATTAAATGATACTAGTAGTTTATCACTGAAAAGGATTTTCCATCAGCATAAAATAGCAGGTGAGTGATTCGCAGACCCCATGGACCTTTTGTTGTTTATGATGTACCATAGCAGTTATAATCTTGATTAATTGAGGAAACACACATTCAAAAACACATTGGAGGCATCCACAGTTAAAATATATTGATATCAAATCTATGAATTTATTTTGAAATTTGAACACTAAGGTAAAAATAAAGGTAAAACTGATAAGTTTACAACTTGATTAAACATTTTGACTCATTCACCCCTAAAATTTCATAATGAACTATTCCAACGTTAGAATTGGAAAGGGTTCAAATATGTCTTCAGGGGTGAATGGGTTAAGATGAAATCCACATTGCACTCAAGTTATATGAAGAAAAAAATATAAAGGGAAAAAATGTTTAAATACTCAATAAAATATGCCTCAGACTACAATGTATTGCACCAGATTGCAAGGCTGTCTGGATTTGCTTCAACACTCTAAATAAGGTAACTGCCAGGGGTGTGGATGTGTGGAAATACATGTTTGTTGCAGTAGTTTGACCTTCCAGGATCACATGTACATCATAAAGCAGGTCCGTAGGGCTTGACGCAATCCTAGCACATTACTAATTTACCAGAACTCTTAACCCTGGTAATGTCCTTGTCCACATAATGAGCATGAACAACTGGGCCTTGGAAATGCTTCTCTGGAGTCTCACATCATCCGGCTGCCCTTTGTTAACACTGCCTGTTACATATTTCATTGACCATATACTTCTATCAACTTCCTCCTGTGTATGTTCAGTCTTTGTTACTATCGGTGTATATCAGCAGTGATTGGCCATGCTTTAGGTCGAACTAGAGGTCAAAGTAGGCAATACAAAGCTAGCAAGAGTTTTTTTTTCTTTTTTTTCTCCAATGGAAGAGCTATATATATATATATGTGATTGATTTTTTGAATTTACAAGGTTTCCAAGGTCTCCTGTGTGGTGAAATGAAAACAGGACAGGTATGGTGTTATGACTTTATGAATAATATTTGAAAAAAAATCAATGGAAAAGTGGCAATGAAAAAGTGGGCCAGGTCCTTATCTTGTTGTGTAGCCTTCATGAAAAGTTGATGTTTTTATCGTAGGTTTCATGTGTCGATAAAATAAAAAATATTGATTTCAATAGTTGGTTCAACTCATGTTCGTTTAATGAAAAAGTGCATATCATGGTTTCATTAATTTGTAACAGATATATACTGTTTAATTCTGAGAGTGGCTATCGATCAGTAGCCGAGTTAACCATTACCCGACAGAAATTGCTAGTGGATATTGGAAACCATTAATTTGTTTTAATTGATTGTGAGCAGTGTTCTGTAGTTGCTGCGGTGGAATGGCGATACAAACTTTGTACTTGGATTGGTCAGTTAGAGGGCTGTGAAAAGCTGCCCGTTGACCTGTTGGTAATCTGAATTAGCCGCCTATAAATTCAGTTTCCTGGACTGTTGTGCATACTGTATCGATTGACATGCCAGTGCTGGGGGGCAGGAAGCTCGGCCATTAGTTCCGACAGCGCTCTGGTGCTCCTTGGTTCCATGGTCAAGAACAGCCAAATTTCATAGTGGTTAAATAGTATAGGTGTACAGTAAATAACAGTAGGTGTTTGAAAGGTAGTCGAAGAAATGTTTGTTTTATAGTTTGGCATTTACTAGGTGATCAGGGGAATTATAAGTTGAATTGGTGACTATTGACCTTCTTATTTGGCCTTCGGGGTCAAAGAAAGCTGAGTATTATTGGTGATTGGTCAAAGAAAGCTGAGTATTATTGGTGCTTGGTCAAAGAAAGCTGAGTATTATTGGTGCTTGGTCAAAGAAAGCTGAGTATTATTGGTGATTGGTCTTAGAAAGCTGAGTATTATTGGTGCTTGGTCAAAGAAAGCTCAGTATTATTGGTGCTTGGTCAAAGAAAGCTGAGTATTTTACGTGCTTGGTTAAAGAAAGCTCAGTATTATTGGTGCTTGGTCAAACCAAGCTGAGTATTATTGGTGATATTGTTAGCCTCCTCATTAGGTCTTATGTGGTCAAAGACGGCTGAATTTAATTGGTGATTGTTGACCTTCTTCATAGGTCTTTGGTGGTCAATGAAAGCTGAGTATTATTGGTGATTGTTGACCTTATTAGGTCTTCAATGGTAAAAAAAAAGTTGAGTATTATTGGTGATTGTTGGCCTCCTCATTAGGTATTAGGATCATGGTCAAGGGGACTAAATATAGGTCATACATGTAGTTACCTTCTCAAGTATTACAGTCATTTGTATGAACATACCACATACTGGGAAACTTTCACCATACACAGGGAAAAATCCATATTCATACAGCCTTAATTTCACCCTTCACATTTGATTAGTGTTATGTTGTTAACTAATGTTTGTGGTACTGATGCATTTGCCCTCATTGCAGATCAGGCTGACAAATGCAAAAGTTACACTCAGCAAAAACTTCTATAGGGACCGCAGAACCAAATGATTTTCCATAGACGGTAGTGTTAACGTTTACCACTGTCCTGGTTAAATGGGGT
>JAUMHH010151517.1:0-19265 GCA_032359455.1 Chlamys rubida | reverse complement strand
TCCCGATATTACCTGTGTGATTTAGACAGTTTCTGATCGACAAAATAATTACGGCAGACAGTAGAAGTTACGAGGCATGCAGGTAATCAACGAATCCAACGGAAAGTGACGACTGTTTCCGTAGAACGTTCGCCCGTGACTGTCATTCATGATGTTTTCATGATGTTTTCATGATCTAGTGCATGCTATTTTGAGTTGGTAGGTTCATGTAGAGAAGAAACAGTCAGAATGTAAATATAGTACATTATTATACATTATATAGCTGTGTAAACTATTACAGTACATTACAATAAGTTAGAATAAGTTATAGTCTCAACAAATAAATATAATTTAAATCACATTATTTTACAGACACGGTACTGCCCGTCTACAATACGTATATAATATATCTAGAGCAATCATGAAAACAACAGAGCGACAGAATACAGAAATTTAGAAATATTTTACACATAGCATGCCTACAAGTGTATTGTAACATGACATTACAACAGAATACCGATTAACAGTATACGAACATTTGTTTTGACAACACCAACCTCCCATTAGAATCACAGAGTCTTGACCGGAGTGGAATGAGTCAAAATCCAAATAAAAGGCGAGAGTCTGAGATAAGAATGGCAATGCAAATAACAGATAAAGTCCAAGACGATCCTTCCCTGTCTGTTTGTTGTTGAAACACAGAAAAACAACCCTGTTTGTTTCCGAGTTTTGAATTATGATATGTCAGAACCCGGTGATAAATCTTACCCTGTCTCTCTAACCACAGTGCGATGAGACTAAGACTGTTTTTCGAATATGTTACGATTTCAAGAAGAACGATACTATCTATCAAGTAGCGGGGCTGTTTTTTCTTTAACTGTGTCATTTAATATGCGGGTCGGGGATGTATTGCGATGGTTTGCAGACTTGCCTCTGATGTGTTTGACATGCTGTAGCAGGGGGTGTAGCCTTTATGAGGTTCAGTGAACTTTTGTTTTTATAGACGATATTCCAATGAAAGCCCCTCACACAAAGAAAGAAAAGTTATTTGGAAAAATATAGTTATAGGACTGACATGAAACGGTAGGCATCATTAAACGTGGGCAATGATTTTATCTAAATATTTAATTTGAATTTAAAATGAAATACGCGGAGAAAGTTATTAAAGATACTTTGAATATGATGCAATCTAAATTATTGTTACATGTCAAAGGGTGAAAGTGGGGGTGGGGATAGGGGCATTTTAATGCAATCTACCACCTAGGTGGATAGACATTTAAACTTATAATGATAAGTTCAAAAACAACGCCATGACGCTGTCCTATCGTCTAAAGCTGCTATAATTCCTTAGACAGTTCTTGGTTACTGTACATGGTAAAATTGTACAGTTTATAGAGATACGTTATACGGTTATAGAGACACCTGCATGCATTACTCAGTCCATTAAGATACTTGGTTGTCGAATATTTAGGGATACTCCGTGGGCTCTCTGACCATGCTGTGAGCAGAAGTACTTCGGCCATCAACACCTATTTGGAACACTGACCACAAGGTCTACGACCCAAAAGATATAGTTGGTACCGCGTCCATTAGTTTAGGCGTGTAGTGCTAGCTCTACCGTTAAGATCAGGAGATACTTCCGTATAGAGTTATCTCCTTTAATAGAGAAAATCCAAAGTAAACGTTTGCGGGAGTATGCCAAGAACTGCCCTCACGTGTAAATGTTTATTGTAAAGATGGCTGATATTAATGTGGTTAGGATAAACGTCAGAACCACGTCAGCTCATAGGACATTTATGGCCGACAGTAAGCAGACCGATTAGCGCTCTGTACTTTTTCAAATATGTCAACATTAATTTCGAGGCGGGGATTTGATTCCCGGATCAGTATGACTTGAGCATCTAGAATGTTGATCTTGGTGGCAAATCGACTCTCTCAGACGTTTGACTTCATCAACCTCACGCTCCAACCCATTTCACCCCAGCCCCATCTTCCTAAATAACACATACTGTGTTCCAACAGTATTTAATTTATGACGACATATATGCCCTTGTTCATCGATATCACACGATTCACAATTTTATTTACTTTTTTTTTATTTCCTATCAGTAATTATTAGTGCTAAATCGTGTTTTATTGAGTACCTACTTTTGTGACGTCACTCTGATGTATTTAAAACAGTTAAAAGCAATAATGGTCGAATCTGAACTAAACAAGTCCAAAACCTAGACAAACAAATAAAATGTTGTAGTCGTTGTGTTGGGCCGCATCCGAGTTGCTAAACTAGAGGGAGTTAAGCTAGTAGTAAAATGCAGTTGAGAAATTCTTCATAAAAACTTATTACCAAAGATCCAGTCGGTGCTTTATTAGTAAGTTAAACCATCGCTACCTCTCGCAACTTATCTCGAATGACGTAAAAAGTAGTTTTACCTCAAATCAAAGGCCGTGGTGACTGGGTATATAGAATATAAATAAAGTCATCTCCAGATATAGCTGGTTGCCTAGGTTTGAGATGAGCAAGTCAACAGAACTCATTTGATACCTATGGTTATGTCTGATATCTAAGTTAAACATGGCTGACCAAGAACCATTCTACTCGGCTTGAAGTAAATTCCACACGCCTTTCATAACTTATCCAGCAATCAAGTTGATTGGCGGCATGTGCAACATCCAAAAATCAGAAACTGTTGCCAAATTGGTCATAAACAACAGATTATGATATGTTTTAGGCGGGAAGTCGAGAGAGATACCAGAACCAGTTCTACATGAAATAGCAGACCTGATCCGTCCATGTGTAAACAATGTGTTATGTTGGTTTGATATTCTTTTACAGTATTTTCAAACGGGATTATCTGGGTCACTGAAAGTTTATTTTCTGAGAACCAGCAGTAATTACATTGTATTATATAAAGGGTAAACTGGTAATATTCACGAGTCGTTCTTTTTACTCAAAGTCCTAGTGTTCTTCCAATATCAAAGGTCTTCTTTAAGAAAAATATAAAGGATAGAAAACGAAAATTCATTTATAATACTGTATGCACATATATACAACAACTTAAGCTGTGATTTGGTAACTCTGTTCTCACATAAAAAATAAACGGTCAAACGAGAGAGGGCCTCTTTGTCTTGTTACCACGATATCATTATACTACTAAAATAATGTCATCGACAAATTATAATGTAAAAAAAGCGCGCCCTATCTTTTGATCTCTATACTGATTTAATGAAGGTTTCCCGTTATAATGTTTAGTGGTTCATTACTCGGAGGGCACCGTCAATTGTTCGGGAGTTAAATTGATTTTTAAATGCAAATTTCTTCTGTCAAGTTAGATGTGAAAAGGCCTCGTAAACGGAGACCCCGGTTAGCCGCCATTGTATCGGGGATGTTTCGAGGTGATAAGATGGTCACAAACAAATGTTAAAATGGCAATGTAACCTGAAAGATGCAGTCGTCAGCATCAGCAACCTCAACCAATGCAGCCATTACCGAGTAAACCCAAAACTTGAATAACGCACTTCATTTCAATTTATGGAAGTTTCTTTCTCGAAAAAAATAATCACAAGACATGTTAGATAATAATCATGTTATCGTTGATATAATGAACAAGAGGCGTGAATTCGTGGTGTTTGTTTAGAGACATCTGTGAACGCTATCAGGCCGCGTACATGATGTTATGAACCAACAATGATTGAATGCTGACCTTGACCATCTGTTAGAGAGGCAGTATTGTTTATGAGGGACCTTAAATCGAATTATACAAAACGGGTCACTGTCGACTATTACCCAATTACATGCAATTACAGGAAAGCGAAGCCAATCATCGATCGTGATTTTCGACAGGGTGCCGTTTTTTGTAATTCTTGAGAAAGAGATGATATATTGGTTTGGAAAAAGTACATTGGTATCAATCGTGGCCATGCATGGGGATGTAGGGTACTAGGGCTATCAAACAGCTTTCAGTTTGTATTAATAGACACTAAATATGAATGGCAACTTGAACCTGTTCAATGGTTATATTTACCAAATCTGAAGAATTTCACCTCAGAAAATTTAAAAGATT
The DNA here is from genome assembly GCA_032359455.1 of Chlamys rubida. NCBI lineage: Eukaryota > Metazoa > Mollusca > Bivalvia > Pectinida > Pectinidae > Chlamys > Chlamys rubida. The sequence goes on along the minus strand of JAUMHH010151517.1, from coordinate 15,225 downwards.
TATCTTAATTTTGTATTTAGTTCCAATTTGTGTATCCTACGTGTATGTTTGTTTTGTTAGAACAGCTACCTTCCAAGGAGCATCCATGGGATTCAACGTGACAATTATGACGACGTTAAAATAAGAGAAAAGGTGTTCATAGCTCATGTCATTTGAAACCTTCGGCATTGAACTGCATTAAGTTGGCATTCATAATTAAAATGAAAGCCAACAAGAACGGTACAAATTGAATGAAGCGGGCTTGCGTTTGCTCTTATATTGACTAAGAAAGTAAGAATATCAGCTGAACGTTTTTAATACTTATATTAACCATTAAATAATATTTCAAACTAATAGGGAATTAAATTCATTTTTCAAAAACAAGCTTTTAGTTCAACTAAATGCGTTTATTGCGTATGCCTCTTTAATGAATAAACCAGCCATCTTCTAGGGAGGGTAAGTGGTATCCACCGTAACAATTATGATGTCATAATAATAAAGACGTCATCAAGTTGGCGATGGCATTCACAGAAGATATGAATGACATCTAAACTTTAGGATGACATATAGTGGCAGTACCATAGAATGGTAAATAAATACGGATTGAACATCCATATTTCCTGGCAGACTTCATGCAATGTAGATTGTAACCGTTGACGATTTGCGTTAATAGCGGCACAAATGCTTAATAAATGTTCACATGCATTTATATAGGTTTCAGTTATAAAGTGTTTGTATCGTCCGCGTCAACGATATTCATAGAATAGCCTAACGTCACATAACTGTTTTTTTCTTATGGTGTGCTAACATTATTCGAGGCGGGAAGAGAAGGTTTAGGATGACACTGATCCAACTGTATTCAAATAATAGACTTGCAGATGATATGTAAATATGTATGTGTGTCACGGGGGTGTACACTACAGGGGCTAGTAAAATAAGGATACATATGTATATTGAGCATGAGAGTGAATGGGAAGGGCGCCATTCACATATCTTCTGTCCAGTCGGGTCGAATTGCCGTAGTTATATAAATGCGCATGCCGATCATGCTATTTAAAGATACATGTACTTGAAGCTTTAATCGGTGCATCGCGTGTCGATATATGTAAAAATATGCAGACACAGTTTTCTCTGTCTCCGCTCAGTTTAAGCCACAGTTACCTCTATGTGCAATGAATTATACGGTTTAAAAAGAAAACGAAAATTAATGCATTTTAACACGGATGGTTTGAAAGAAAAAAAACACATTTAGAAAGTGTTTTTGTGATTTGATTGATAAGTTTGTAAATCCTTCCGGTTCTAGTTTCGTGTGAACTACATTTATTTTTGTTTAAATTTATAATGTTACCGTATTTTCACCCATGACTAATTACCGACACGCTCTCTGTTAGGTTGACTATCGATCCGTGTCACAGTCTGTGGGTATACGACTAAGACCTTCAGAGGCCTGAGTATTAAAGAACGGTATTATTTAGTGACCTTTTCAGAAATGTTGAAAGCATTATTAGATGGGTTTGATCAAAACCCCCAAAATGTCACAATATGAACTGAATATATCAGGAGATTGAAAAGCTGGGCCGTTATTCCCTGCTAATATGGCACAGTGAAACACATTAATTTCAGCGATCAAGAGATACTTCAAATAAGCATGGACCTCCCGTTTCATATGTAGTGGTTCTTGGAAGTTAGAACCAAGTTTTCAACATGCTTTACAAAAAAAATAAACCCCAAACTTAATAAACTCTCAAATTTCATTAAGCATAAACTTAATTCAGCCTCTAGTAACCAATAAAAGCATTAAACTATGTTTATATACAGAGGATGACATCAATCGATCGCGACTTCCGGTGTAACAAGGTGTCGCACCTTGATTAACCGGAAGTCGATCGCCACCATATTTTGTCCGTGTACAGCCGAATCAGCAACTCTCCGGTACAGCTAGTTATGTATGATTATCATTGTTGTATGGTAATGTGAAACAGCATTGGAGGTCAGGCATGACCGAAAGGTACAGCAAATCAAAGTATGCGTAAAATCTTCTTCGGAGGAAATGGATGCGGGCAATCTGAAATCGCTGGCGTAACACCAGAAACTCTTTTTAAATTTTAACTGTTGCCAGGCGTACCTTCGTATGCTTAGTACCAGGAACAACAGGCAGGGCAGCGACAAGCGGATATATGACATTTCACCGGGATAAACAGGCAAAACAAGAGTCAGTGTGACTCTGTGTCGGAGACGTACACAGAACTTTGTACAGGGGTTGCTAGACAGGACAAACGTACACAGAAACCTGTACCGGGGTTGATAGACAGTACAAACGTACACAGAACCCTGTACCTGGGTTGCTAGACAGGACAAACGTACACAGAACCCTGTACCGGGGTTGCTAGACAGGACAAACGTACACAGAAACCTGTACCGGGGTTGATGACAGGACAAACGTACACAGAAACCTGTACCGGGGTTGCTAGACAGGATAAACGTACACAGAACTTTGTACCGGGATTTCTAGACGGAACAAACGTACAAAGAACGTTGTACCGGGATTAACAAGCTGGACAAGCGTACGTAAAGCTTTGTATCCTGTCGATAGTTGGTCATGGAAAGCGTACGTAAGATTTTATAAATGATATTTTTATAAACAGGAAAGCTTTCGCGGGACTCTATACCGATGTAAATGATAGCAGGCAGGATAAGCGTACATGGGACATTGTACCGGGATTAGCAGGCAGGACAAGCGTCTATTGGACATTACGCAGAAATTCCCAGTCAGGACAAGCGTCTATTGGACTTGTACCAGACAGGACAGATGCGATCTTTTTGAGTTTTGATTCATTTCTGACAAAATTCCAGAAAAGCATCCAACAGCATGGTGGCAATTTAATAAAAAAAAATATAAGCGTACACAAGGCACTTTTCAAAATAGATTTTTGATAAAAGAAAAAGTAGTTGTCTGGAGTCTAGGTTATGTAGCACAAGCTTGAAGGAAGAGAACATGTAGGTTACCCGATATCCTTGTGTGAGACTGCACTTCTGTGAGACCGTCAGGTGCCCCCCTAAACGTCAACACTTGGCACTGCTACGAAAACATCATCCCTGCCTACCCTTCTACCCCCTCTCTTTCCCTTTCTGTATCGACGTAGGTTCTTTGGCCGGCTCTTCCTCTAACTTACCTAACCTTCCAAACCACATACTTAGGACTCACAATACGGTTCCCGGACAAGGCTCAGTCATGACGTCATGTGGAGTAGTGGGACAGGGACCGGTGTCATAAAATGGGCTGCCATCTGTTACCATTGAGGCATGGAGAAGTGTCAAAAGAGGCGCTAACATACCGAGAGGACTAACACCATAGGCCTAACATACGACATATATTACAGTCTTTGCTGGTCACTTTATTGGGAAGAATGTGTGACACTTACATGATATTGCACTTGACTTTATATAAAGCTAACATATTTTATCAGGTCTGAATATCATTATTTCACTGATTTGGTTGCACGCCTGACGATTCATAGAAAATATTTGTAGCTCGTTTAAAAGCACGCCCTACTTGATTTAAACGAGAACTTACTAGTTTGAGAAATTCTTGCAAGATATGATATTCATGTTTTACCGACTTTTCAAAATCCTCTTTGACAACAAGCTTTACTATAGCAGTACGTGTCACGTAATATTGGAGATACTTTAATATTTCTTTGGTGAAGGAAAGAATCATAGGAAAGAATAAAAGACAGCTCTGACCTTCCATATGTAGTAGACGTTCAATATTGAAGGACATAGACCGGACTGTTTATAATATAAAAGATACAGTGGTTCCACTGCTGAATGACACATCATCATAATAGCTTGACCAACCGACACGGTGTCAGAAGTCAAGATCGGTACACTGTCCCTATTTTAATGAACTCACGTTAAGTCCGGGGTCACTCTAACCCAGTGACTACGGGGTCACAAGGTACTCTATGCATGTGTGGTCAACTATTTCATCCTGGGGGCTACGGGGTCACGGAAACATGATATTTACACCTTCGTGTGAAAAATGTCTTGACTTTACACAAAAGTTTGATGTCACTGAAAAGATATATCGTATAGGCTGCGAGCGGACAGAAATCATTTGTCTGTCAGTTTGGCCCATGGCTTCTAGATCTCTGTAGTAATCGTATATAATAGGCTAATTGATCGATTCCGGATATTATAGAACTGTTAATCAAAGGCAGAGAAGTGTCCCTCCGAGCTTCCGTATCCCAGATAATGTTATATAATATTATATACCGGGCTGTTGTAATATTGATTTCCAAAGTTAAAGTGTTTTATAATGTTTCATTATCGGTGAATAACGAAAATGATAATTTTATATTCTACATGTAACATCTGTTTCTGTGTGTATGCAATTTCAATGGAAGTTAATCTCACCGGAGTTGCTTGCATTTTAACATTAAAAGGCCCTGTGTTTAATTTACATTTCCTTCAAGCCATTTTTCAAATTGTGTTATTTTTTCATCAACAGAAATGAAAAGAATCAATTTAAATGTCACTGTACCTCACTGAAACTAGGTCACATTATAACAACACGTCATGACTCTCAAGTCACATTTAGAGACATACACAGCAATTCGAAACAGCAATTCCTTAAAGGTGACAAGTAAAGGTATGGCAAAACTTCACCCCAGGCACATATGATTTTAAAGCTAAGTTTACAGATATACCGCATTTTTTAATTTAAATCTGAATTCCATCTAGTTCATAAAAGATACAAGAAACAACATCCCTCTGTCAGTTCTTTACGGCCGATATTAAGGCGCGGCTGTACGCACATAATTAATGAAGATAAATGTTCTCACTAAGCTGTATACTAACACACGACCAGACGTAACATCATCATTACAGTATGCTGTAACCGTCGCTACACATATCCGTACACAGCAGTTATATCATAAACATGTGGAACGACCCGTGAAAGCCTTCTTCCTTCTTTGTTGCGCCATGTTGCTTTTCTACTTTTGGAAAAAACGCGCATTCGAGAACTGACTAGACCCGTAGATAATCTGGCGTTTCGCACTTTGCAGATTTTCTGCAATTGTGAAAGTCGTGAGGAGACGCGCTATAGTGTAGTATACATGGCGGGGTTTACTCCTGAGCTGGAAGGAGAAGAGAGAGAAACCAGTCAGGGTCCTGCTGCTAACATGACCGCCCCTTGTGCTATAAAGCAGTATAATTAAAAACATACGCTAGTTTTTTTCGTCAGAATTAAGTACGTTATGTATTATGACGGCCTCGGTAAACAGTGACCGACCGCGTGTTTACATGGACGTACACTTTGTACAAGGACTTGTATCTAACGCAAACCCACTATATACAAATCCTTATTTTTCAATAGATCAATTTCTGAAGTTTGTGTCGAAAATTGAATCAAAGAATGAAAAGCATGTGTTGAAATGCTGTTACACTATTTTTTTTAATGTAACTACAGTCACACTTTCAAATATCTTCAATTTGTAATTACAAAAGGGCAATAAACATTCAACTGAATTAAAAATTGTAAATATCTCAAGCATTGACTATTCCAAACTTACGGGGTGGTATACGTCGTTTGGGTGAAGCAAGCCTTATCGATGACTTACTGAAGACATAAGTCACACACGTGGCCGATACCGGGACCTGTGGAGCTTGTACCTGGCCATAGTATCGCTCTGTATAGATAAAATAGGGCGTCGTGTTGGGGAGTGATCATAAACATCAATTCCTCCTTATAAATCTGTCAGCTTCGTGATTAAAATAAAACTCCAGCACCCCAGGGATCAACTCAGCTCTGCTCTAGTTTCTAAAGCGAGTATCTGTACTGTTGATCGCTCAGGAACAAATGATATTGACACAATTGCTATGTTTTATCCCTATAATGCGGTCCATAATGCGCAAGCAATTTGACTAAAACGTTGATTGAAGATTTACAAACGTTCATGTCATTGCACTTTCTATTCCTAGGCCCTAGTGGATATTTGTGAGATAGGAGAGTACATGATAGTCGAATCTTAGGGTGTCCGCCTTATATTACCGAGTTCTGATATCCTTCAGGCTCGCTTGTCTGAAATTCAATGTGTGGTAAATTGATGTGTTTATTTAACCCACAGTATCTTACACTTACCCTAACCTTACTAACCTCACTAACCTTAACCATTACTAACCATAATCTCATATAACCTTAACCTTATCGTTACGAGAAGAATTCGTTTAAAATTTGCATTAAAAAGTCAGGGGTTAGAACTGAGGTTACGGTTAAATATAGTTACATAGTTCATATTAGTAAAGGTTCGGATTAGCTTTGATCGGGTGTTAAGATTAGTCGTGGTTAAGTTGATTTGGTTATGTGAAGGATTCTGTTAATGTTCACTAGGTTAAGGTTTAATAGGTTAAGGTTTACTAAGTTAATGCTTTATATGTTAAGGTTAATCGAGGTTAAGGTTTAATGCAGGTTCGTGTTAGATGAGATTCGATTAATTAGTTACGGATTAAGGTTAATGTTATATGAGTTAAGTTGAGCTTAACGTTAATTGGCTGGCGGTAGGGTAAGTTAAGGTTACTGTTGAGGTTAATTGGAGGTTAATGTTTGTTTTATACGTTGGATAGTAAATATCATAGGAAACATTGTATTTCGGATTACTGGGCTTTACAGCATTGTGCCTATGGTTTCGATCTGGTTGGAGGCTATTATCCCGTCATTGCACGGTCAGAGTTAGGAGACGACTGAAGATGGTACTAGTCCAGAAATCGGCTAATGACTGTTTAATGACATCAGGAAACAGAAGGAATGATGGTGTTGTATCAAACTTCTATAAGACACGTGGTATCACATGTGTTACCCTGTCTAAACCGAGCACTGCTGAATCTAGAACCTCGAGTTAACCCAAAGCTAAGCCAAACTGTATGAATCAAGTGGAGATTCATATATATAGTCAGTGGCCTATTGTACAACAGAAACTTCCCCCCGGAAATAAAACAATGATAAACGCCTTTTTATAAGGTGTTTTACAAATGAGACTTCGTACCCATTTTTATCTATAACTCTGTAATCAAAGTAACGAGGAAAATATATACTAGTATATATTGTTCTATATTTACAGTGCCATGATTATCGTTCAACGACAAAGTACTCTCCATTACAGAAAGGAGTGTAGTAATCAAAGCATCATGATGACTGACGATCAGCTCGGCTTCGCTCGAGGCCAGGGAAGAACTAACCCTATTATAGCGATTGACACAAATCAAACATTATGACACGAGCAGGGCTGTTAAATTTCCCAAATAAACTTCTTCCGGGCTTATCTAGATGAACCCTAAAAGGTTCTAGCTTTCACCTAATTCATTTCAATTATCCGGATGGCCCCTAAAAGGGTCTAACTGCCCTTTTGTGCTGCGATGTCGTTATCTGTCGAAGGTCGACTGGGCTAGTAATACCATTGTTTACTATTTGTTAAAGGATAGTGATTTTTATCAGCGCGGTATGGTTAGCTTGCATTCGACACATACGCCTTGCAATTTTATATATATGCTTTATTTTGTCGAATAAAATATGGATATATTCAGTATGGAAGAGGTTCATGGTCAAAAAGCATATTTAGTTCCTGGATTATTTTAAAGAATTGTTAAAAGCCGTTGGTCTCCCCGGATCGCGCTGTGAGTAGACATGTCAGAGTAGCCTATGGTAGACAAAGGTTAATAGGAAGCAAATCGAGGACCAGCTGTCAGAAATATGGCCATTAGGTGTAACACAGTGTGAATTCCCAGTACTTGAATGGTTGACACCAGCCGTGGATCTTCCGTACATTTACATGTTGTATACCTCTGGTTATATAAAGACTATTAATAATGTATGTATTACACAGATGCATGATATTGACAGGATAACGATGGAATTTAATATAATGGACTAATAGAGCGTGCTCGGTGCCAAATGTGTCAGCATCTTGGATCGTCAGCGTGCGTGGGTATGATGTCATGTTATGAGTTTTATACTTTCGCGCGTGTTGCTACATTACCGGCGCTTTGTATGTTAGGTGCTGCTTCTGGTCGTTCATAGACAAACACGCGTTAACTTGTTAAACCGAGCATGAAAGTTCAGTCAGACCGTGACTTATTGGGGTAAATTCATTTATGGGCCACAATAAACCGTCCCCTTCTGAACACATGGCCATGGTGACCCGGTGTCAGATTTAAATTGGATATTCTTTCAAAGATCGGCATTGACCATAGGTCCATTTCACGCTCTAGTTTGAAAAAAAATGTAATAAATGGTTAAGGAATGTCTTTTGTGTTTCTGTGGTCAACGTGTCGTCCATCAAATATTTGAACCGGTCAAACAATCTGTCCAACGGTTTAACATAAACGGACAGTGCCCATTGTTAGCCACATATATACATGTCAAATCCATCTGTTTTGTATCCAAATACTTATTTTCTGTAGTCCATCAACTTGTACAATGGTGATATTTGTCAGCAACATGCCAGCAAGAATACGTTAAAGGTAACGGTTATACTTACATTTGAGTTTCCTCGGACTCCGACGTACTGCTAGTGTCGTCAGTCGTTTGACCACCAAGAAACTCGGCGTCTGTGCAACTGTCCGAATCACTGCTGGTCAACATGTTGAGGTTATTGAGGGCCACTACGGGTACCCTTCTATCGGCCCGTGGGGCGGGGGGAGAGGGCGCGTCCCCCTCGTCCTGTGTGTTACTCACATCCGTATCCACGTTATCGCTGTAGGCCCGGTAGGTGGGCTCGGAATCGTCCCCGGAATCCGACTCCGGCATGAATACTCCGACATGGTTAAAGTTGTTCCGGTTGTCATCCACGTTATTTTGTTCCTTTCCAATATTCATGATGAATCCTTGTCTCGGAAAATACTCACACTTCTTATATTACTACAAAGCACTGAAATACTATATCAACTGGTACCAATTAAACTTGTACCCGAGTAAAATCACACTGGACATTTTTATTTTCTTAAAAATACACGTATCTTTTTACAAAATATTACAATTTCCTTTGTAATAATTATTCCATTTTCGCCGTTAAGAAATTCCAAACTCTCCCATGTGTAAAGTAGCACGTATATTTATCCATCCATGCGTAAAAACTCCCGTAGTACACACAGCCTGGCTCTGTGCTCTCCGAGTCACGTTAGGTAGCGCTCTGACTCCAGTACAGGCGAGCCAGAGGGTTTTGTATTTAATTTTTCAGTCAGCGGGCCGCGCGGAGGGTGACAAGGGAATGGGGGAGTGCGCCAATATCCCGGCTCACAGTGGGGCCAGAAAGGGGCTCGGTAGGGAGTTAATCAGAGAAGCAGCACGAGGTCGTTCCTTCTGAACTGAAAATGAGAGTAAAATGTAATGGTATGCCTTGATGGCGTTTGAAGTATTTTAGACCGAATTGGAAAGTATTGTTATAGTCACATATTACTTACATGTATATAAATCCACCGGCACAATGATTCCTTGTTTTCTTCTTTCTTGTAATTAGTAAGAACTAATTTCCAGTGGAAGCGCAGACTAAGATTAAATCTAATTCCGGGTTAAGTTATTTATATTCACCCCAAAAGATTTTATATAAAACTGCAATTGCAAAAACTATTTTCAAAACTGAAATTTCAATAAACTACTTTCAAAAACGTAATATTGTTTAAAGATTGAATGTATGTAAGTTACTGACATCCTTGTGCGAGGATCATGAATCTGAAGCCAGGAAATATTCAGTACTTATATATATAGGTTTTATAGGGGTCTATAGATGTCTCATACAGGATTGCGAAATTTGTGAACCTGAGTCGTATCACAATGACTAATTGTTGCACTGTTGATGTTTTTTTTCCTGGTGGAAAGGGAATCCTCCAGAAATAGCATGAGTAACGGATCGATAACCTGGTTAAAATAGCGTGGGATAGCCTAACGCGCAGACGACCAATGGAAGCGCGCCAAAAGAAGCGTGGATGCTGGATATTGATTCGTATGAGTCAGCTTTGTTGGTAAACAATGACAAATATGGAATGTAATCGGTCCACTGTTGCCTTCCCGATTAAATAATTCATCAACTTCTAAATTAGCGCAAAACAAACAAACGATTTCTCTGCTTTAATCTTCAGTACTCACATTCGTGTAATTGATTAACTATCATGATTGAATTGTAATTGTGTTTGTTCACATGTGATTTAATTATTGCTATATTTTATAAACGAATGTTTCAACTAATATATGATATTATCCATAGGTATGATATTGAATTTATATATATAAATATACATAGGGGGGGGGGGGTCGTGTCTTATTGTGGGAGGAAACCGGAGTACCCGAAGAAAACCCACGTGGTCTGCCATACCTTTTCATGTCCAATAGGGGAATCCTGATATTGAAAAATATTGAATTAAAAGTAAATTATTCAGGAACATGACACACAAGACAAAACTTGTTGGATACAAGACCGATTTAATTTTAAAATTTCATTTCGTTTAATTCATAAGACGAAACTTTCAACTCACGCGGCGAGATCGGAATTCTGCTCTTCAAAATGGAAGTTTAAATCGATTACGCTTAGCAGCGATGTTCAAACACGCTGTGAGAACTGAGACGAAGGATGACAGTAAAGTAAGGGTAGATCTATATATATGATTTTTAATCCCGATGGAGGATTTTCACATACAACAGTTAGACATGCAATACGATTACTAGAGATGTGGATGTTTCATTACGCTGGTAAGATATAGGAACATGTTAGTTTAATCAGATTACTGTACCTTAGACACGAGACATGCCAGCAACATTACGTCAATAATGCTTCATAATTACCGCTACGGTAGTCGTGTAAGTAATCGGTAATCTGAATTGGATTATAGGAAAATATAGCGGAAAGAAAATGATTTTTAAAGATGAATATCTGGCTTATTTTCCCCCCTAACGTCTCTGGACTCACCTCTAGATTCGCAATTGACGGACACTTGTTATTCTGTCGTTTTTCAATCTGGACCGGAAAGTGCATAGTAGCCCCATTTTAGGAGCATGCTCACTTCACTGATCTATATCTTATCGAATGAGAACGAGTTTTGACATCTTACACCGCCGTCCATTTAAGGGGGAAATGAACATTTAAAAAGTTATCACGGATATAGATATTTGCTTACTTGTTAGTGTAACTACAAAACAGGTCACATAAATCATGCATTTTTCCACAAATTTTCGTATGTTTACGACCCCTGTTAACATAGTGTTTTATAAATTTCAAGAAAGGGAAGAAGATAGCCGGCAAGACAGTGCCATAGTGTCGATATTTCATCGATATTTCAGGATTTTTAGGACTCTTTTTAGCTAACTAGTAATAATTATATTATTATCAAAGACAACGAGAATCCATTATTATGATTATTTATTGTTCACACTGTCCATTTTCATCATGATTTGGTGTACCCGATACAATCCTGGACCGTACAAGTAGCCTAATTAGCCCTGTGAACGCATTTATTTATGGTAATGTGTATAGAGGAACTTGCAGTGGAATGTAAATATACAATAAGTCGATTTGTTCAAGGTTTGTGATAAATTTACACTTTTCTAAAACAACTCCTGTCTGTTCGGGATTACTAAGAATTGCATTTTCAACGATTGATTATGTTTTGTGACACAGTTTATTCTGTTTATCCACGAACTTAGATATCATTTAATGGCTAGCTACAACCAGATTACGTCTCTGAAAAAAAACATGTAACTTTTCACTCCCTTACTTAAGTCGGAGTTAATAAAAAGAAGTTAGTGCTAAACAGCAAATATTATAGGAAAATTGAAAAAAGAAGTTAAAAAATTAGTTCTTAGATATTTTTACACGCTCGTCACGAGTTGTTTCCCTTTGATTTTAAAAAGTTTCTCAGCTCCAAAGCGTTTCGTTTCGTTTCTGTACGGATATTCCGTAAAATTCAAGATGGATCCTTACGAGGTGGGTACATAAACTTTCAGAAGTTTTAAAGTGGCCTTTTTACAGCTCTCAAGGAATTGCCAACATATTTTGATTTTAAAGCAAGTTTTTATATTATAACAGACGAAATGGCAACTATTCTGTAGCATGCAAGTGTCACAATGTCTTCAGAACTAATAGGAAAAGGTCTTCAAAAGCGGGCCCTTCAAAAGTTCGCTTCAGAACATTTATCTGTACTGTATGCCTACATTATAATTATAGTATTCCAATTGATTGAAAATTTGACCTTGTTAAGTTAATTGAAATAATTGTTGGCTTGGATTTAATAACTGAACATTCTTATATATTATATAAACTTATCCGATTAATATCGGTGTACTAACTATGCGAGCAGAACAAGTTTACTTCAGACTAATAAGAGGGAGATTACTCGTACTTTGTTTTGTCACAGGAGCCTGAAATTTTGTCAAAATTAATAATAACAGGGTCCTGTTCGTTTATGCGGAACAACCGGTTTGTCCGTCTCTAAATGTAACAGTTTCGGGTATAAATTCTGGCAGATCTTGCAAGGCTTTGTCAAGGCTCGCCCACGAAAACATACTTTGTTTCCTTAACGGCTCTGTAATACAAAAAAAAATCCATTTTTAAGCATATTATAGGCATTTATTTGTTTTACTGTTATTATTAATTTTTGACAAAATTTCATGCTCGTGTGGTTTTGTATAGATGCAAAATAAAGTGCTTAAAATTTATATGGCCAATTTGCGTCCTTATGAAAAAAAAGTATTTCAGAAATACTTACCAATACTTATCTTCTCAAATAACTTAATTCTGCTTTATTTCTATGTTTTCATTCTTGGTAACTACCTAGCAATCACACGGGATGTCTGTCCGCCCGCTCATAAGCATTTCTTTTCAGGAAGCTAACAATTGCACTCTTAGAGACCTACACGTATATAGCTATTACAAGTATTACCGGTACTGTATTAATACTTGACGCAATATATAAAATATATATCGTCATCAGAAGCTACTTTATCGCAGCTATTAGAGACCCAGACCCTACACAGTTCAAACTTGGGGGTTGACCTAGCGAAGAGGAAGCTTAAGACTGTGTATTTATTTGGTACACAGGCCACAGTTAATGGTCAAGATACAAAAATAGAATGCTCTTGTCCCGATTCTGGTTTGAAGAAACTGACTGATTAACCATGTAGAAGTTAAGCTTAAGAATAGTATAGAATTGTTTTCCTTTGGAACAGAGAGGAGATGCAGCTAATATGTCCATGAGAGAGAAATCAACACTGAAGAGGAGAATTAACCGGGAACACAACAGTAACTTTAGGGCTGGCTACATAAACATCAATGAGCCATATCTCCACAAGACTGGCATCCGTGGCAGGAAGAGATACTTTCTATACTGTGTCATGACTTTCCTCATTCTTCTAGCATGTGCAAATGCATTGGTAATTTACGTTTGTATTTTTATAGAAATAATTAAATAAAACGATACCATTTTATTCCATAATAAGTTGCTGTATACCAGGACATTTTGGCTGCAGTTTAATTTTCGCCTTTTTGCCCTCCGTAATGAGGGCAAGTTATCATTACAGCAGAAATCTGTAAATACTATGATACACATAATAATTAAATGTGAAGAGCGAATTTAATATTGGGCAACAATGGATTTTACTTTCAAATGGTGAAATATTTGACTACCTTGTGAAAAATTTCTCTGTACACTGTGTGTGCATGTACAGTAGTCTTAATAGGAGGTTTAATTACTTTTTTAACCAATTTAAAATCAATTTTCCATAATCACCTATAAATTGCATTTGAAAACAACTAGAACTGAGTACATATTGTTACAGTGCAGATGTACTTGTATTTTATGTGTATATGATAATGTCCTTGTAAAAGTAATATTTTTGTTATCAAGTTCTGATGAAAGAGCCAGATTTTCACAAGATTAGAAATATATGATAAAGCTTTTGATATACATGTATCATTTCCTGCATAAATGGGTTGAAAAGTCACTTTTTCTGTTAATTTGTAATTAAAAACCCATTTGGTGCCTTGTTTTTTCCTTCCAGTTAACAGCTGGTATAATGTACGCTCTGAAGTTTTCTTACTTCGGCGTCCAGTCACTGGAGTTTATTCCTGAGTCCCGACTGCTGCGCTTTCTGTCAGATACAACATTATCCACCGTTCAGATCTTTGATGGATTCATTGGAGGCCGGAGAAACTCTTCACTTGTCATCCAAAATCACAACGGCCCAGTAGGTGTCTTAATGGACTGGATATGTATAGCTATTATGATATAGATACATATATGAATTTATCATTCCATAGATAGTGCTCATGATAAAACATGTTATCATGACAGTATCTCATTAATCGTACCTTGTGCACTTTGAATTTAATTAGATACCAGTATATGAAATACTTTCTAATATTTCTTCATCTCTAAAATGTTCTTGTGACCTCATGTTCTGATAAGAGACCAATAAAGATAACAATGAACTATAACTTTCGGTTTATAACATCTGACCACCACACAACTGGTAAAAAAAAAAATTAAATTGTCTTATGATAACTTATAATCCTGTAGCCATTATTGTATGGATTTAGATAAAACAAGTGATGATTTCTGATTATTTTGCAGGTTGTTTTCACGGCCGATACAGATCAAGGACTTAACAGTAAGGCTGTGAAAGGTATGTATAAAGGCTATGCTTTTCTCAATTTGATCTCTGGCTAGGCTTGGTAAGGTTTGTTTATGCGCTATGTCCTATTAAGAGCTATTGTCGTTTAAGGACATGTCAAGATGTAGGGTGGAGGAAAACCAGAATAACCTGGGGAAAAAACATACCGGGCAACTGCCCCACATAAGTCTTGAACCTGTGACCGTGTGAATGGTATAGGGCTTATATGATCATAAATGGTCAGATAACTTGACCACTCGGCCACCACAGCACCTTCCCTGGCTATACCTCGTTCAATTCCGCTCATCATTGTAGAATGTAGAATTTGATCTCCTGTCCAATTTAAGCTTTTTTATGTATTGACAAGAAAAATGTTCCAGAGTACTGTGATAAAAAAACAAGGGTCCAGGGGACTGTAGTAAAAAAAAAGTCCAGAGTACTGTGATAAACAAGAGGCCCATGGGCCTTAACGGTCACCTGATATATTTATACAAAGAGTCAATTTTGTTTAAAGGAAAATGAAGAAATTTTAGCACACTGACTCCTTTTGGCCCCACCCTACAGCCCTTGGGGGTCGGGCTGGCTCAAAA
>JAUMHH010151506.1:0-19268 GCA_032359455.1 Chlamys rubida | reverse complement strand
TCATAAGAGGCCTAACTCACCTGAGTTGTAATATCGAAATCGTCATAGTGGAAAAAAGCGCAGTACCCACGTAGGGATCGAGGGGCATTCCGAAAGGTGTGGACACAGTTTTCACTGTAACAACACATGTTATATCTTGCCTTTGTCAGCGATATCAAAATTAAACTAAGTTAAAATGTGTCGAACAGTTCTTAAGTTTTATTCTTTTCAATATCAACCAATCAATTTGCTCCATTTGGAGCCCTGACCCACTTCCCCTGGAAGCACCGAGCCTTCATTTAAACAATACATTTCTATTCCAGTGATCGTTTGTCAAATACGGTTAGAATCGAGCAAAATGTTCGTGACGAGTAGTAATAAAAACATTAAAATAGAATAACTTTTTTTCGCTTTATATTTTAGAGTTGCTGTTACTTTTCCTTTTTTGAATTTAACAGCACTGCAATAGAAACATATTCTAGCTTAAACAGTAACATCAGCATTGTCAAGAGTTCTTTTATATGGCAATTTCCGTATTCTCGACACTGTTCTTGTCTATGATAGCTGAGAACCTTGAAGGTGTATTTTCCCATTGTGTCTTCGTCGTGTTTCTTCTTAGCTGATCAAACGATTAATGTACCAGTGTGATCCCGACAAACAGATCAACAGAGTAACAATTAAGGATAGAAAACCCATGCCAAAGGGCGGACAGTGAAGTTCCCATTGTGTTACCGCAGTTACGGAGATGTCTTATCAAAACAGTGCGAACATCTAAAAGTGACGCGAATTTTCTTCAATAAAAAACCCCAATAAATGCTAAACAAGGGCCTCAAAACAAAGTAACGAACAATGTTGATAAGGACAGACAGTATAGAAAAAAATACGGATGACCCGATCACAAGGTTGAACGTACCAGTAACTCCTACCAACAGAACCAAGTAGTGCAGTGCTAGTCTATACCCGATTATTATCTTACACAAAGGTGAAGAATTATGCTTGCTAAGCAAATCAATGTTAGCTGAGAATGACAACTCTTTATCGGGGCCTGAGGGCGTTTTAATCAGGGAAACTATCATAAATATGCTAAATTTTAACATGAATTCAATCTTTATTATACTCATTTTGCATTTATTTTAACTAATATTGGCCGTTATATTTTCTCAAGTTGAATACCTCGGAACTGTTTTGTACAAAGCGTCGATACGATTAACTCAATACAAGAAACTATTTCATGTGAAGTGTCAATAACATCAACGCTCTTCAACTCGTGTCCGATAAGGTGAGTCCCATATGTGAAGCCTGCATCGAGCATTCATTTTTGAAATTGTTCTATAATTTGTTAAAAAATCATTTTCAGTTTCACTCATGATCAGGCCTTACCTTTGTTCATTATATTGTTTTTCTATTATGTGATGGAACCAGCTGAATCGTCCTTCCTGATCCGATACTGCCTCCGGTCTCAGGAAAAAAGGAAAATTGCAATGAATAACAAATGTCAGTCAAGCCAGATGACTAATAATCTCTTAGTTGTAAATGTGTATACAATGTATATCTTTATCATACATGCTTTATAACAAGTAAGCATGTAGGAATCGGACTATACGGATGGGATTTCAGATAGCCCTCGATGATTTGCTAGGAATTACCCACCGACCTGGGCCCAGTTGTTCAAAGGGTGGTTAGCTTAATCACTGTTTAACGACATTTTTCAACCTTTGATAATTTCGTCAATATCCAAGGTAAAATCCAACAATCTTGCATGTGCATTCACTCTACTAAATATTTGATATCTGGAAAGTTGTATATAATTCAATAGTTTTGTTTTGAAGTTACACACAAATTAAAATTTACGCTAATCACTGATTAAGTTAATCACCTTTTGAACAACTGGGCCCTGAATGCTGTTAAACTGACTAAACTTTTGAATAACTGCCTTCCGAACATTAAAGTGCAGATCGTAAACACATTACATAACATTTCAGCAGGTATACAGAAGCGCTAAAGTCATCGTGTATTAAAATCTGCATCAAATATCAAACACACCTGATAATATCAAGTGAAAGTGAAATATGGCATTTACTGAACTGTGCCTGTAATGTTACGTCATGTATGGTTATACTGTATAATACGGTGTACGGTGGCTACGTTAAACATTCCAACTGTAGCTAGGCGTAGTGTAATGTCACTTACGTACCAACTCTGTTATCAGGAAACACATCGTAACATGCTCACAATCGTGTTATCTTCCTGTAGAAAGGTGAAAATGTTCGCATGAAAATATTTCGGAATTGTTTTCAACTGTCATGGAAACGTTTATCACTATCGCTATTTTTGTACAATTCTGTTTCAAATGAATCCCCACACTTGCCGTTTTATTCAGCATTTTAAGAGAATATTTTCGGCTGATAAGATGTTTCCCTATCACGGTGTAGGCTGTCGAATATTTGACGGACAGCTCTATAATACAGATAGCTATCTCGTCCAGACAGTACTTCACTAGCCAGAGGCAAATACAGAGTGTTTGTCAATATGATATTTGAAACAGGAATTACTTAAGGATCATATCGTTCGTAATTTAAAAATTCTAAATTCGAAGTATGTTTGTGTAGGATTAAAATTGATAAATAATCTACTCGATATTTTCCAATAACTATACCACAGACGGTTTCCAATTTCGGGGGACATTTTAGCATATATATAAATGCATGCAGTAAATTTATATAAAGAAACGCTTCAGAAACGGATAGTTTTGCCCGAACTTTTGACCTCACACTCGATACAACATCAGTGAATTAGATTCTGTTTGTGTTCAGACATATAATACAGTGTTTCTGTAACCAGGCCGAGGGCTGACCTCTCCTCTACCGTGTCAATTGCTAGCATACCAAGGAAAAGGTAGATGCTTTGGGATTTTTGCTTTAATCATTTTGTACTTAAGGATCGGTATTTGTTGTCTGTAAGGGAAAGGTTGTTATCTTGTCTTGATTTTGTAGCAGAGAGTAGATAAAGCCTACTTCAGAAGAATACACTAAATCGTATGGTATGACACACATTATATTTCAATAAACATTCCAAAACTAGAATACAACTCATAATAAAGAACAGTACGAGTATATATGGCATCATATTTTATACAGCAGGAGTCAAAGATGTGTAAAATTGTGAAATTTGAGATAAAAAAAAACGAAACCACTCACTTTTCCTGTGGTACATACTCTTTTTTATCAAATTGTCGGGCGTCATAACAGACGTCCAGGCTTAGTAAAAATTGCGATTATAGCATTCCAGTTTCCTTCAGTTGCAAAATTACATCTTTTGTTGTAGAATTTAGTATGAAAATAATTGACAAAACACCGTTAGTATTGTCATTTACGAGATGATTTCTACTCTTTACTTGTGGGTGATTACACGTGTTTATTTGGGTTTTTTTCTTCATTTTATAGGTTTTATCTAGAACGAATCAGATTCTTCAACTTACAATCTTCGAAGTCCTATTTAACTTTGGTGATAAAAGAAACAGTCGACGTAGAATTGCAAACTAAAACAAAATTAAACCTGCATAAGATCGGAACTCGATACGGAAAGACAACATAAGAAACAGGGGACGGTAGGAAATTGGTTGAACTGTAAATAATTCAACTAGTTCCAGCTGATACAAATTCGTGTTACATAATACTAAGACCGGGTATTGTGTTTATTCAAAGTTCTGTTTTGTTCCAGTATTGATTTTTGCTGTGAGAGTGTGTGCTGTTCAATGAACTTTGTGTTTCCAGACGTCGTCTGAAATTTGATATTTACTAGGCGAACCACTTCACCCACTGTCTGCAGGGGAGGGGGTGTAATTATAGCGGTAATTCCACTCCTGTCAGCACAAGTTAAATCCATCGTCTGCATTGCGTTGTAGTCGTATGCAGATGTTATGTAAGTTGTGTCACTTGGATGTTGCTGATGATGAAAATAATTTGATGTGACAACAGCAAATAACTGAATTTCGCCTCAGGTTGTAACGGGTTTACTAATGGTTCCCCTTCTATTTTGGTGTCATTCCTGTTCATGTTGTGTTTTTGTCTATTTTGGTAGGATTTTGTCATCTTTTGTAGACGCTGAGGCATGTTTATTTTTTCATTTATCTTATTATAACTTTTTTCATTGGTTTTCATGACGTCGTTGCCTCTGATTAGTTGTCTTCTTATTTTATATGCTGTCCTTTCGAATACGTAATGATTTAGATTTACGATACTTTCCTTGTGTGTGGATCCAATCGTATAACGGTGTTAATTCAAATTTCTTAATTCTAAAATGGTTTTACGTTATCAACTTTTCATGAAAATTAACAATTTATCAATAAATCTGTTATTTAATCCAAAAGGATATCAATTTGTGTCAAATGAAAAAGTTCAAAATATTAACCATGAACAAAAGATAACGTTTTCAAGCCAGCATAATATCTACATATTACAACCTAAAGTTCGACAAAATATTTTCGATAAATTCACAGCACTGTAATTCGAAATGAGAAGACCGTGTTTGTTTATTTTTTTCCTTTTTCACATTTTGAATTCCTTGTCCGACGCTCAAGTTTATTTTTCGTCACTTAAATCTTTTGTCCATTTATGTTTTGTTTATCTTTGTTAAAGCTAACTGATCTTTCACCACACCAGTTGTGCCCTATAAC
This sequence comes from Chlamys rubida, assembly GCA_032359455.1. NCBI lineage: Eukaryota > Metazoa > Mollusca > Bivalvia > Pectinida > Pectinidae > Chlamys > Chlamys rubida. The sequence continues at coordinate 14,614 of JAUMHH010151506.1, read as the reverse complement.
CACACATTGTGGTTCCATAACAAGACGGGGACCAGGTGTTGTTCGTTCCTCGTGCTGGCCTCAGACATATTCACTGACCAGCTCCTTGCTCTAAGATATAGAGTTACAACAGTCTTTGGTATGCTGATTCTGCTTTTGACAAGGCTGATGATTGTTTTGTTAGTGGCTATACGGCTAGTTGGTTTCATTTGACAGACTGGTGAGTGATTTTGGTTGTAAGACAACCTGGAATGAAGCGATCAAATACCCACACAAGTCAATCAATCCAAAACCAATTATCACACTCTCTACATTAACGTCATTAATTTTGTGTTTGAACATATGTCAAGAATTGTATATTTTAAAATGCAGCTTCTGCCTTTTGCTTACTGATTTTGATTGCATAATAATTAGTACAGCTTTCTTAGTATTCCGTTACACAGGGAAGCTGATGAGCTGACGTCGAGATTATAGAGGCAGCTCTAATGTTATACGGGAACTTACTGGAATGACAGTCATTATTCGGTAAGACTTCTGTTTCAGAACATCACGTATTTATGTTATTACTCTAAAAAATAGATAACTGTTTTATCACGTTCGTTTTAGATAAAAGTTATTAAGTGCAACAGTGTTAACTGTTAAGAAATTAATCATTTTATTTAAAACAAAGATATCTTTACATAACGTCATTTGATGTATACACACAAGTAATAGTTAATTATTCATATAATGATTTATTTCATTATTAGTATAAATGCGAGTGTATTTATTTAGTTCACATACGCCTCTTTGATAATTAGCAATAAACTGCAAATATCATGACGAGGAATATCATGGCGAGGAATATCATATAGTCGGTATTATGCAATAATAATCTTATAAATATAGATATATTTACATAAAGCTATTTGATGTGCGAGTCCGATGATTAATTGTCAATATTATGGTGTGCTTTATGAATTTATAATTATTTCTCGGTGTAGTATAGATGTAGTTTATACCAGACAGATGTTTACATACTTTGTATGATGGGGCATCAGGAATATATTTTCTAGCAAATGGTATTTAAGATAATTTTAAGAGATGTTTCGGTCCGTTTAAGTTCTACGTAATCTTCTGAAATATCTTACCTTGTAAAAACTGTTTTTCTATTGAACTCTTGTAAGGGAATTATATCTATAACCCTGGTTTGGTAGCTAACCGACACAGTGATAATATCTTTCAGGCAAATATTTCACAGGTGAATTTTTTTATTCATAATTCGATACAAAAAACTACAATAGAAACCGAACACCATAACAAAGCAAAGACAACATGACCCTTTACAACAATATGGGAGAAATTAGTAATTATGACGAAAGGTTAAATCCTTCTTTTGGATTATGTAAGTAGTTTGTCGACTCTATTCATAACTCCTGATAACAAAACTAATCATAAACATCACAATGGTCTGTTATGTTTCCAACTCTAAAGACACGTCTGGTAGCTTACTAAACGGAATCTGTGTATTTCTAAATTTCATTAATTAAGCTAGTGCAGTTTAAGTTGAATCAGTTTTTGCTCCAAAAGAGTTAATTGGAACGAAATATATACACTATAGCAAAAGTAACTTCACGTAAGGGCAACATGATTAGAGACATACAATAATAGGAACCAGGGAAACACCACAACGAATGACACTGTAAACCACAGCAAAGAGTATCAAGGCGACACCAGAGTCTCCAGAGGGATAAGCGTGGCATGCACTCATCGCCATGATGTCTCATAACATTGGCCTGCTTAGGTTCCCGACCCTTCAAACGCTCTAGATATATTTGCATGTGCATTTTGATTAAGTCTTATATAAAGATCTTGGAAAATCGATTCCCGTTTGTACGTGAGTAAATATAAGAGGGACTAATCTTGCTGTGTGAATTGGGTTTAACGTTATGTTGGTAAAGTCATCTAACAGTGCACCCATCAAAATCACAGCAGTTATATCAAAATTAGGTAAGAAAATGTTAAGAGTAACCAGATAAGCGAATGTTGATTTTGGCAGGACCCGGTAATGTATCAATAGGTTCGTGAGTATGTGTAATGCATTGGAATGCATGTTGTTGGTGCCGTACTACGTAATGATGCAGAACTGGACTACGTTATCGTCGTGATAAAGCCATGGGTCTAAGTGTAAAAAGCACTGTCAGCTTCCCGTTGTGAAATTATTTACTTTATATTTTTTATGATATATATTTTTTTGTAAATATTTCCGTATGGCTTACTTCAAACGAGGCTCTTGGATAACCACGTATCCTCATACAAAGAGAATGCTGATATATTTTTGTTAATATATATAGTAAATTATTAAATTGCATGGTGTTGTTGGATAAGCTAACAAAGCTAACAAGGCTTAGTATAATTGCATACTATACTCGTAACCAATCAATTCTATTAAGATACTAACCAGTACATCTTATCACAGGAGGCTGGGGCACATGTGATGGGAAATGTACACAGTATAGATAGCAAAGTAATATACACCAACCTTCATAGTAAATATAACACGTCCACACTTTACTGTAATCTTTTGCTCTACCACTAATATCACTTATTTCTATTTTTATGATTTGCATTAAAGGTATTAACTGTTTAATGATATATTTATATAGTAATTTTATCTTTTGATTTATTTATTATAATCACTACATTTACATGTATATTGTATTAACCGTGCTAGTTGTTAAAATAATTAATAATAATAAGCACTTATTATAACTTATATTCACTCCAACTGTACTATTACTCATAAATCATTTTATTATAATGCTATAATCACTACGTTTAAAAATACAGTGTATATAACTATCAATTAAAAATTATTAACACATATTATATACACACATCTAATGCAAGTATTAATACTTATATCTCACATATCGTTTATAAGTAACACAATTTTGAATATAATTAGTAAGTGTATCCATTGATCTATATATTATGTATTTATATATATATCTATAAATTGCTAAGTTTACTGCGAAGTCTTTACTTCATTCAGTGAGAGATTTATAATTACTGCACACGATCATATCACCATACTAGGGTGACAATGTCTATTGACATGCTATTGTGTTTTACATTAATATCAATTTGTCATGAATTCAATGAGTAAATGATTAAGGGTTATTTATACAGGAAATTACCACACAAACTTACAGGACATATTTAGTCGTGGCTATATGCACAGCCACTAGCTGTCAGTGTTACATTCAGGGCGGATTTATTCTAGGCTATACACAGTCAGTGACAATCAGTGTTTAATCTTACAAATACTGATAATAAAAAAACGGCTTTATCAAATTTCCTTAGTGGTCCTTCACCCGACCATAGATTTGATAAATGAGTTTACAAGTTAATAAGACGGGAAGATAAATTGAATATACACCTGCAAACATGTATCTCTCTGTGTTCTTATGGAAAAGTGATGTTGTTCATTTAGTGATGCTATTATTTTGTTTAGAATTGTTTGTTTTCTCAATATTCTGAATATTACCCAGCTAACAATCAGGTTTGTCTACAACATATCACAGACCATGTTTACATTTGTGTATAAAGGACATGCATTCCAACAGCGTAAGATTTAAAACCATGGTTTTAAACCAAAACATAGAAATATCTGCTAGATATCTAAATCTTCAGAGGATGTTAAATGCATCTGGTGTCCTCCACACACAAATACTAAATTAAACCACACGATGGAAGTTAATGTTATGGGAGAAACGTCACTGACCCCTCCAACCCATTGACCTCTCCATCACAAACTAACAACCATAATTAACGTTACAAGAAAAATTCTACTTGACCCCTTCAACAACCAAAACTACTTACCATAATTATCGCTACTGAAAAAATATTTTGACCAATTAATGTTTTCTGAAAACTATTATCTGCCCCTTTACTTCAACAAGAGCTCTTTCACGAACCAAACATAACGATGACACATAACGTTACAATGTAATTATTATCTGACCCCCTCTAAAACCCCAAACTAGCGATCAGTATAAGCGTTGTAGAACCAATAATTTCGACCGGTTAACATTATAAGGGAATGTTGTCTGCCCCCTCCTACATCCCAAACTAACAGGAGAAACATTTCCTGATTCCAAACAACATAAACCAACAATGACAAAATAAACAGAAGTGCTGTGCAATGTTTACTTTAGGTAGAATGATGGTCCTACCTTGTTGGCTGTCGGAGGGGTTACTCCGGAGAACGGCCGGGTTTACATCTGCCTCGTGTTCCTCGTTATTATTGATACCAGATGATATTGCCTCACAAGGTCTAACAAGATCATCCGAGCTAATTATACCGTCGCAGGTTGTTTGGTCTCCTGTACACTCTCCACTGATACTCCCACTATCTCTGGTACGTACATCCCCTGTTTGTTCCTCACTGGTCAACACATACGAATACTTCCTTTTACCGGGCAAATTAAACACGGCGCTTCTTGTTGTAGAACTTTTCCTACTTTCCTTTTCTTTCTCCAGTAAGTTTAATGATTTTATGGATGTTGGTAATATAATGGCTGTTTGTACTCCAGAAGATTCCGTACTCGGTAAGTCGCAGGCTATATCTTTAACACTAGTATCCCTGTTATTGACTTCAATCAATGGTGTGACTTCATTAGAAGCACGGGTACGTCCGGTGAAACCTCTATCAATCCTGCTCCGTCGTGTAAATACAGAAGTGCTATTTTCACCGATTTTGACAGAGTTGCCTGTATTTTCCTGTTGTGCACACGACAACACTACACTAGCAGCTCTGGTGTCCTCTCCTCTTACACCAGACAATACACCTTTTAACTCCCCACACAAAGGCTTGCCATTATTTTCAATCAGACGGAAATGATCACCGCTATTAGGAACTGTCGTAACGGTACACGCTTCATTAGCGCTGGCTAACGGCCGCGTGCTGGAGGTCGTCACACCGGGTAGCCATACACTAGTACTGACACCGGTCTGCACATTCACTGCACTCGCTGCCTGATCGTCGTCCCCTTGTGGAACAGAGTGCTGCTCGTCAGTGTTAGACCTACCTGTCCCCGTGAGTTTATCACCAGTGCTAAGTCTACCTGTCTCAGTGTGTTTATAGTCAACGTTAGACGAACTTGTCCCTCTATCAGTAATGCCGTGGTGTACGCTATGGTGTAGAGGTGATATATGACGGGGCAGTTTTGAACTGTTTTTACCTGTACCACCTGATTTGGAACTTGTTATCACTTCCTGTTCTCTCCGTGTGTCTACCACTTCAATACTTGTGTAATCCTTCACGTGTCTTTGATTACACACTTCTACTTTTCCTCCCACTTCATCGAGAACTTTTACATCAGACGGTTGTGTGACGGCCACACAAGTGTCATTAGCCTTTACGAACTCGTCTGTATCACGTACGCGGTAACTCTGAATTAATCTCCTCGGAAGACTTTCATTTCTATAGAAATTGTGAAATCTGACGTTTCCTGTTTTTTGTGACTTTTGTTTAGCTAGCAATTGTTGACTCGAAGATGACCTTATTGTCCCACACTTTCCTAAGTTCTCGTCGCATGTTGCACTTTTAATGATTCCTTTCTGCGGGTCGCCGCCAGTTGACATCATACTCGAGTTCTCGTCAGTGTAAAGGTCTGGGAAACTGAAAGTACGCCAGGGTATCAACGATGGCGACCTCTCCTCAACATTCTCCTCGTAAAATCTTTTAAGTGCAGCTCTAGACTGTGGCAGATCGTTAATTAATGATGAGATAGATCGTCTATGGTAGGGTACATCTGCTTTAGCGCTCTCATGAACGTCCGTAGTCTTACTCAGTTCTTCAGTTACACTCAATTTATTTAAATTGGCTGAAGATTCCACAGGACCCCCGTACTGGCTTTCTGTTGCCGCCTTTATTGTACTAGCATGTTTCCCTATATCTGTACGCCTACAGACTGGACTGTCCGTAGCGATATGAAAGCATGTGTCTATTCCATCTCTATTCCTATCGTTCAGGCTATCTGCTGATGCCGACATGTTTTCATTACAGTGTGTATCGCTGTCACATATATTTCCATTATTAAGCGCCAGTGTTTGGGTTCCACAATAACTACGATGCACATCTGCTCCTTGTTCTGTTGCTGTTTCCGCTGCACGTTTTGAGGTTCCCGCACCGTCTGTTGTACAAGCCGCGATACCTGTGTTTGTATTCACGGCCACAAAACCGTCTGTTTTATTGTAGTTAAATTTCTCCAGCTTACACACTTCATCACTAAGACTTTCTGACAACGTTGACGTACGCGAAGTCTGTCTTACACTCGTCGGCGTGGGGATCTTAGACAAACTGTGACGTAACTTCTGGATATCAGGGGAACCTGTCTCTGGGAAATTGGTGACAACTGAATCAAGAGTATGTAAAATAGAGTCTGCACTATCGGAACTGTTGTCTGTAGCTCCATGGTTTGTATATTTGTTGACAATCTTGATATATCTCCCTTTCTCTTTCCCGTCGATATTGCAAGTGTTGTTTATCCCCTTTTCGGTAAGCACGGGGCATGAATTTCGGCGTTCCCGTGCAATGATACTAAGGGAATTCTGGCCGTCTAGACTACAGCGGTCAATCTCGCCATGGTCACTATAAGACTGACCAGGTATCTCCATGTGGCCCGTAATTGCATGCCCCTCTCCGTTGGTGTAAGCTTTCGCTCTCACTGATAACACTGCACCTCGCACGGCTGAACTAGATTGCAGTAACCCCTGCTTAGTTGTATCATTTCGATCACAATCGCCCGTGCCGTTCGCGCGTTGTGTTGATGAACGTGCACGTGGGATGAGAGATCGTCTGCGCCGTAGCCCCGTTCCAGTGGTCGAATCAATGTCTTTCCAATTAGACTCGGATTGAGAAACCTCTACAGTTCCATCTGACAAACTTTCCAATGTGTTATCTACCGAATTATTGGCATTCCTCCATGTCGCTTCTTTTAAGTCAAAGCCCTTTACCCTCTCCGTGTTTTTATCTTTATATTTTACTTTCGTCCTATGTTTGTATAAACTGTTCTTACTTTTTTCCGGGGCGTCACTGTCATCTTTGTCACTATTATCTTTCTTTGTTGCCATCATCTTTGACCCCGTGAAGTCCTTTTTGATAACCCTTGACCCCGCGGTATCACCTGTTGAACGCCGTGCACCTCTCTGTATCTGGGTCCCTTCCTTAAGAACCCCAACGTGTTTAGTTGACACAAAGACACGCCTACTGAAATGAGGGGTGGCGTCCGAACTCTGACGCTTGGATAAAGCACTTCCAACTGACGTCACAGACGTACGTAATACGTTAGAGCCATTTCTTATAGAAACGGCATCTGTAGATAACGTCACATTGGTGATAGATTTCCGATTTTCTTGCGTCCTCTGCGTGCCTATGAATTTCTCGCTCCTGTTGTCACTTCCTGTGGAATTTATTGATACTATGGAACGATTCCTTCCTTTTTTCGTGAGGATGGTGTTAAATTCACGTCTATCTGTGGATTTAATTGAGACAGTATAAGTAGCCTTGCAATTGTTTCCCTTCAGATCTCTCCCAATGTTTGTATTCGTTTGTATTGCTCTCTGGCGACAGTCTATGGCCACACTTCCATGATAGTCGTTGCGTATTTTTGGAACACCGATCCTATGTTTAGAATATAAAGACTTTCCGTCAGCAACTTTAGAATAACTTATGTCTTTTTTCTTATCACAACGCTTCTGTTGCAAACAAAATGCTGCTTTCCCGTTTGTAACGTTGCTCTTCTGGCCAAAATCGCCGGATTTGTTTCCTTTTATATCCGGAACAGCTTCAGTGGGACTTTTTTGTAACATAGAACGACTTTGTAGATCAGGTTTCACGCCAGAAACTGGATCTTTGGAGCCTAGTCTCTCAGGCAAAATCTTCAGACCGTGTTTTGTCTGAATTTCCTTGGCTAATAGTCTGTTCGATCGATCTCTGAGGGCGCGTGGGTTGGCACCAAGTTTTGAAGACGCATGTCCACGTTGTCGATAACTGGTCTCCGTATCAGCCACACTCGTCATCATCATGGTCGCTTAGTTAGATCCAAAATCTGGAAAGCCAAAAAAACGAAACATTAGCAATATTACATATCTAACTTCTTTTTAATTATTTACAAGTTATTCATTACGTAAATGTTGTACTTTCATTATGTTATTATAAGAGTTAATTGCTCCCGATTTCACTACATTATTATTATGCGTTTCAATTCGTCATATGATTATTTAATGATTTTCTCTTTGTTTATCATCAATGTTTTTCAAATCATCATATCAGCATATATATATTTACTCCCTTTTGCACTAAATAATTATTATGTCTTTCCAACCTCTACAGTTCCATTTGACAATCTTTCTAACATCGTATGACCATACGATTATTTTCTATGACACTTATATATAATTATTTACTTAATTATACTGACCTATTTCATTTTACTTTCGTTTCCATGTTTACTAATGTAAATATATATTGTTATATAATTGGTAAGCAATATTTATTTATTGTTGTTAAAAAAGTTAAAATTGTGTGCTAGTCGCTTTCTTTCATTTCATTATTTATTATTTGCATGCTATTTTATACAATACCTACGATGTAAGTGTATTACCATTTGTCTACAATTTCGTTATATTATTATTTAACTACAATCTTACTATATAACTTACCTTCGATTTCATGATATAGTTTACCTAAATTTCGTGGTTTAATATACCTATACTCGTTATTTAATTTATGGTCTACCCCATTGTACGGTCTTATAATTTACCTACTGTATCACTATGTAATTGTAATGCAGTTTTAATCAATGTTTGCAAACTAGTTATTATTTAATTACTTACCTAAATGTATATGTAATTATGTAATTGTTTTAAATTATATATAATGATGTATTTCTCTTATATTTAATTATATAACTATTTGTCTTATTGTTAATTATATAACAATTTGTCGTGATACAACCTTTCGTATCGTATATAAAAGTATAACTATTTATCTTATAAATAATGATAATCATCATAATGATCATTGCTTTTTGTCTTATATATAATTATATAACTATTTGTCTTCATGACGGTATAACAAATTATGTAAAGATATAACTGTAAGTTACTATTATGTAATGATGCAATAGCTTGTTATTTTATATAATAATGCTACTATTTATTTTGTTTAAACTTTGTTTTATTCAAATTTTGTTTGACAATACATCGAAATACAAATGGTACATTTTATAGAACAGTATATTTGTTACCTGCTTAATAATCAACTTTTCAACACTAGCTACAGGAATGAAGTAATATGTACAACAGAAAAATTATGGGAATAGGGGAGGGGGTAATGGGTTGGTATGCAGTGGAAACCAGGAATGAATAACATATCAATATACATATGATCATCAGATGGTAATATCATATTGCTCTATTGCAATGAGTATGTGGAACACGATTCTGCAAATTATAACTATGTATTAGTAGATGATATTTTCAGCAATGCCGTAAATGGACATTCGATGGATGTTAGAAATGTATATACAAATTACATATCATAAATTACCACAAAATAACTATTGACAAATTGAGTATGTCACAAAGCACCGCCATGATTATTAGAAACGTTGCAGTTCACATACTAAGCCATCACACTTATCAATACTATTTATGTATAGCATATCTATTTGTTAACCTTGTAATGGTATATCTCCTTGTTTTATAAGGACATAAATCTGTGTCATTGTTTGTCATTTATCCGTCGTGTAGTAGTTATTGGTTCAGTAAAACCTGTCTTTAAAGACCGTTAAAAGGGAGAAAGCATTAGTTTTGTTTTGTTCGGGATTTAACGACCATTTAACAATGTAGAGAAAGCAAACTATAATGTAGTGCTTGATAAATAGAGAATCCTTATAGAGAGAATTATATTACATAGAAAACACCGTTCACTGTACTTCCATTACGACAAATTTCAAGGTAGTATTAGATTGCCTTGAAGCGAATTTCAAGGATTACGACCTATGTAACGCAAAGACATTAAAATACACGTTGGGGGGAAACGTTTAAGACGCGATTTATAGACAGTAAATACTACATAATGAAACAAAGCCATACAGAGTGACAATTCCCCATGAAGCAATAAACCTAGGCTCTCAAATAGTAAGTTACGTAAAGTTATTCAAGACACAAAACATAATAAACGTCAAAAACCGAATTTGCCAAAATATCTTGATAGTTATTCACAAGAGTGATTGAACCTCTTAACACTAGAGATTCCAATTAAAATTCGGAGTTGACGCCACTTGGTCTACAGAACGATGAACTTGAAGAAGAGTAAGTGTTGTTCTCTATCACACAATCATCTCTACCAGCTTCCTACGGTTGTAAGCCTTCCTGCACACATTTCCACATTAATATTTTTAAATTTATTTTGTTGCGCCACAGCATTAGTCACCCTACCACCATACATTGTGTGTGTTAGGTCGATACGAGCCTGCCTTGTTTGAGCTGTTCTCCCCACTCCCTCCCCCTCCCTCCCAATAATTGTTCCTCTCCTCGGTTCTATCTCCCGGCCCACCTCTATATAATCAATCCCTCCCTCCTGCATCACCAAAAACCTTTTACCTCCCGTCCGACCGATGACTTAACCCTCCCGCCATCGTCTTCCCCTCTGAACTGCTGTCCGTATTCCTCTAACTCGCATCCTTCCCCACTTTCCATATACTTCCTTTCATTTGTACATGTTTCTTTTTCCCTCTATTCCTTCTATCTCTCCCCTCTAAATCACCTTCCCGTCCATTTCCGCTACTCCGTACTCCCTTTGGCCTCCCCTTCCCTCTGACCTCCCCTTCCCTCTGACCTCCCCTTCCCTCTGACCTCCCCTTCCCTCGTTCTATTTCCATTCCTCCGCTCTCTCGTTCTCCTCTCCATTATTCTTCCTATCCCCTCTCCCCTTACCATTAGTATTCCCTCTCCTCTGAATCCCTTCCCCCTCCCTCCCCCTCCCTCCCCCTCCTGTCCCTCCTGTCCCCTTCCTAGCTAACACAATACACAAGTGTCCTTTGGTCTATCCTATGAACAGAGATCCAATCAATAACAGTATTATGTAATAAGAACCCGATGAAAATTGGCGACAATTATTCCTGAAAAATCACCATTTCTACCGCACGTGTCGGCTGCTGAGGCGGGAATTAAACATTACTCCGTTCTTTGGAAGACCGTTTTATTTCTGTCAGATTAAACGTCATTTTCAATAATCATCGCGCTTAATTTAACATTCCTTGGACTGGATAGGCTCGTTTTGTAAACTTTTAAAGGCCTTACATATTGTGTGTTTGATTCCACTTGTTAAAAGTCGGCAGTAAGGGACTGGAAAGTATAGCTGCTTTGGATGTTAGGCAAATTTTGTCATAATAGTTTTTACGAAATAAGGCGTAAGATAAGAATAATATTTTAGATAATTTACCATTTAAGTAAAATGTTATATATTGTCATTAGATTAATTAGCTCATTTGATTTAAATCCTATGGAGTTCCTTACACTTAATTATCACAGCTGTATTTTTGTCTGTGCACAGCAATATGGGCAATCATCTGAAATCTATTATTTAAACGTTCAGCACGAACCCTGGAGACCGACTGTTTGTTTAACTTGTCTGTTGTCTCGCGGATGATTTTTCGGTGTTACTCGATTGATAATCAACACAGTTCCACACGTAATGTCTCGTTTTATTACTCTTATCCAGCATTCCCAATGAAACTGCAGACACTGTAATCACGTTCGAATTTTGAATTGTTTTGTATCAACTAAAGCACTACATATAGATGTCCTTTTCCCCAACAGTTTTCTTTGTAGACGTCGTACGCATATTTTTTACTTTAATAACTGATATAGAAGATATTGATTTATCTTCAAATGCCATGAAGTCGCCCAAACGAGTTTGTGGACTTGGTGTCAATGCAGCGTTTCTTCAAATTATATTCTTTTTTCTCTCATAATTTTTATTCCGACAAATGGTTTTCGGACGTATCCTCCGAGACTACTCGCCGGATATAAATGTAAATTCACATGAGTATTGATATGCGTATGTAGATATGCAGAATGTATTTCTTTTTCCTATCGGACATCAATTGAACACGACAGCCACGGCCTCTGATTTATCAAAAAGAAGATATTGCTCGATTTTGCTCAAAAGTATGTAGGTGTCTAATGGCACTACGCTAACAAGACAGCTGCTCCGGGTTCCTGTTTGGACTAAATGACTGCCGTTATCTGGCTTCTGATTGGTCGAAATTTAGATATTGTCCAATTTGGCTCAAATTAGGTTTCATGTATATTATGGAATTGTGAGGTCATTCTGATACATCATTTACGGAACCGCCTGAGGGACTTGTGTAACGGTCATCGTTACAAGTAAAACTTGTTTCTATTATATCTATTTGGCGTTTTCCTTTGACGGTACGGCGGAAGCAATACACATTTACATAACTTGTGAAATCATTTTAATATCCACAGAGTAGTGTATGACGTCATGGACACACAGAGTAGTGTATGACGTCATGTATGTATACACAGAGTAGTGTATGACGTCATGGACACACAGATAATGTATGACGTCATGGATACACAGAGTAGTGTATGCCGTCATGGACACACAGAGTAGTGTATGACGGCATGGACACACAGAGTAGTGTATGACGTCATGGACACACAGAGTAGTGTATGGCGTCATGGACACACAGAGTAGTGTATGACGTCATGGACACACAGAGTAGTGTATGACGTCATGGACACACAGAGTAGTGTATGACGTCATGGACATGGTTGCAACGGATTTATACCATGGTTTGTTTGGTTGAAAACTTGAGTTGTTTAATGTTTATATTTTTAACTTGACCCACATCAAACGAACAAGATGTGAAAAGGAAGTTAATTCGGGTACTTATTGATGTGTGTCACAGAGAGATATTTATATCATTAACTATACATCAATTATTGTTATGTTTAGTAAGAGTTTCATTTTTCATTCTTTCCCGAAATTGTCTTGTGTAGATTTATTTGCTCATGTTTTTCCGTGGTAGGCAGAGGAGGGGCGACACTGAAGGTGTCGTGTGCATAAAAATATGTGTCACGTGACCGGAAATCGGCTTGTTTACCGTTATGTAATGAAGAGATTATCGCCGATTTGTTTGTGTTTTTGATTAAGTGATAACGGTGTTCAAGGATGGTGAAAGGTGAGTAATTTATGTTTATTCCCTCCAGTAGTATAAATATTTTAAGGATATATTATCTAATAAGTGTGAAAACAACGATTTTAGCAGGAAAATTAAGAGTATAAAAAGGGATACTATCGGCAGCCATTACGTTTTCTCTCTCAGCCTCTGGACCTGATGTCAATTTTCGAAGTCGTACAAGAAAACCGTTTGAGATTCAAAGTTGAAAATAGAACCTGCGTGGTAGGTAAGTAAAGTAGAATCGGAAAACGGAATGTTAAGATATACTATCATCGTATTATTGTTGTGTAGAGTATAACGTTATCGGTAGAAGTATGAGAGCTTTTCTCCAAACATCTCCAGGACGGGATGGCGTGGGATATTTTTGTCAGCCAACTTACAAACAGAATAACTTGTGGGTATCAATACCAGGGGCGTAGCTAGACCTTCAGGGGGGATTCGTTTAGGAGCGGGTCCAGGGCAGTTATCACTTATGAAAGTGAAAAATAACAATCCTACTTCTAGTAATTATATTCCAACTACCTAGCGTTGTAACTTCACACCTTTATTTCACAATATACATTTTTCGTTTTACAATATCACTCTGTTGTATTCTCTCACCTTCATTTTACAATATAATTATGATTGTTATCTTTCACGTTCATTTAACAATATTACTGGCGTTGTAATTTCATTATAACCCCAGAGATTGACATGCAGCAAAACGGTTCCCATGCCGGTGTTGGCGGCCATCGTCTCCATCTAACATAAACGCCTTTACATCTTCCCATATTACTATTAATTTGGATATCAAAAATGATCAGGGATCAGTATAGAATTGTCAGTTGTCCTTGACGACTATTCAATTAAAACGAATATAAATTTGATTCATTTAACTAAAAGCAGTAGCTTTATATTCAAGTTGCTAAAAGACACTGCAAACCTCGTGGGTTTTTTAATTTAACGCTATAAAAAGAGCAGATAAACAAAAGATTGACATATTCGGTAAGTTGATAGTACCTTTATAAAACAACTCCATATCACCTGAAACAAATGTAACCCCAATACACATTACCCTTCCTTAATTTCATTTATATCTTTTTGGAAAATGGGAACTGAGTCTATTTCAAGAAACTTTCATGCTCTTTAAGAAAATTATTGTTGTAAAAACGTCTTTGAATAAATTTTGTGTAGTGTTCATCGAACAGTAGCGCCTCGTTAGTCCGGACACTTTGGTGTATATTTATAAGAAAACCTCATTAGTCCGGACACTTTGGTGTCTATTTATAACAAAACCTCATTAGTCCTGACACGTTGGTGTATATTTATAAGAAAACCTCATTAGTCCGGACACTTTGGTGTCTATTTATAACAAAACCTCATTAGTCCTG
>JAUMHH010151495.1:0-19272 GCA_032359455.1 Chlamys rubida | reverse complement strand
GAGCGGATCGCTCCGAAAATTTGACAACCTAAACTTGTCCACACTGTTGGAATTACTTCTTTGCCCCATATATTAATTATTGTATATATATTACTTTCGAAAATCAAGTGGCATGAAACAGAAAATAAATGAACAATAAAGATAGTATGACTATTCAAGTTTTAAACAGTATACATAATCCTTAATTATAGTTGGTGAAGAAGCATGCGGTAAAGCATGTTTCTAATGTCAGACAAAGGATTCGCGCCAATTTCTCGAATTGTAATTTGAATCGTCGTTTTTGGTTTATGAAATTACATCCGGGATCATGCACTTTTAGTTCTCAGAATAATCCTAGCCAAGGGTTTGCAAAAACAAAACTATCTCAAGTTAAGTTGTTTTATATAAAAAAAATCAATTAATGAGTTTGACAACCAAGTTTATGAAAACATAAAATTGTATGTTTACACTTTATGATCTAAAGTGTATATGGGCATATATCAAAGACACTTCTCACAAATCGGAAATACGCACTTAACATAGAATTATCACTACAAATAATGGGAGTGCAACTAAATACCCCGTGATAACATAATGCATATAATCTTCATTTATCAAATTAATGTTTACAAAAAAGACATATATGAAATTGCACTTCAAAGCCTAAGCTTAACATAAGTATAGAATAATGCTTTGTATATTAATGCTGTTTATTGATATAGCGTCACTTTGTCTATAGTTGTAGGGTAAAATCTAACACGATACGTGCGGAGTCGAGCTCCCTAAGTGCCACGGTTGATACACTATGTGGAGAAATGGCATCAAAGTCATGCATTTAAGAGTCAAATCTTTTATCTATGCGTCGAAATGCTCACTTAATGGAATGAGTAGGTCTACCGACTTCAAAAACGAAAGATTTCCATTTAATCACCGCCGTAATGAGTGCTAAGGGGACAATCTAATTCAGTAAGTAACATTGTACGGTATGATTCTTATAATAATTACTTTCATTTTCCGTGATAAATACACGCTCTTGATTGTCTAATAGGGATTTGCATTCATTACAACGCATATGGTTTGAGGTAAGAGAAACAATAAATAACAGCTCATATCTTAATATAACGTGTATTAAGCGCGATGTATAATATACAACCAAGTAGATAACTTCATATAAAGGCAGTTCAGGAAATGACGCAGCACATTGCATATGAACCGCGTACATGTTTATTACAATAAGATGCCGACGGAATTTACTTTCAATATTACATAATCTAATTATGTGTGTGTAATTGGTTTTTCGCGAGACATTTATTTTCGCATATTTTTGCCAGCGATCAATGTGAAATCAAATCCTTCATAGCAAATTAATATTCACGCGTGTTGGTTTCGTGCATTCAAATGCTCGTTAAAACGTCATCAGAAACATCATTCTTAAAACCAATAGTCATGAATATTAAGTCATTTTTTTAGTGAAATAAAACGTCCAGGAATTTAGTTTATCTTGAGATCAAGTCCTTTCAAAATTCCTATTAAGTCATCTTTTGTAGACACTTATCATAAACTTGACATTGCGAATCGTTCTTACTTTAATTATTTACTTTTGACTCTGTCGTAAGAAATTCGTGTAAGCAAGTTGCAGAAAGATGCTTTGAGCGAATGACATGAGTTCAAGAACGGTTTTACGAATTCTGGCCAAAGTCCTAATATTATAACTCTTAGAGTCAGCCACAGGCCCCGTTTGACTTTATCTGTCTAATGGGACACTACGTTAAGTATGTAAATATAAGCTCTGACTCAGTTTTTAGTCTTGCTAGATTTGGCTCCCGTCTCTAGAATCTGTAATTTATAAAAACAAAAATATGACACTTTGATAATTTTGATCTCTTGGATGACTACAAATAGAGGAGATTAGCCAGTAACAGAATTCAACTGGACAATCCTTTACCAATAGCAGAGGTTGTTAGCCACGTTAGCGGCTGACTGACAGTGATTGTGATAAAAGATCTAGCAATACAGAATACACGATTTCCCCAGGGTTACGACGATTGAAAAGGAATATTCAAAATCTTCGGTCATAAGCGAGCTTGAAAGGAAAGTGAGGGGCATTATTTATAGATAGGTTTTACTGTAAAGTGATAGACAAACAGTTTTCGATATAAAGCAATCCGGATCAAATCATGAAAAAGTACAATAAATATCCGTTAAGAACTATATAATTTCAGAGTTTCTCTCTTTATCTTAAGTTTTCAAACTTTCAAGGGTTTCACTGTACATAATTATGGTGTTGGTGGGTGCAACGCTATTATATCGAGTATTCATTAGGATCATGTAATGTTATCGAAACAATAATCGCATTTCTTTCGGAATATGAGCATTTAGTAGTTAACCATATCTACGCAACTTAGTGCAAAACCCTGCAAAACTTGTAAAACCACACACACAGTTTGACGATATCACTTCATGAATTGATCTGCCGAGCATGTTTCAAGGAAATATGACACCAAGGTATAAGAAAAGCCTTCGCTCAGTCGTAATTGTGATGATGAGGAAAAGACGAAGCCATTCTCTAACTCCTAATTGAGATGGCAGCGTTACACTGATTGCGTATGATTACGTTGTAAGTTGCCCTGCGTGTCGGCAAAGGTACGATGACAGGGCTCCTACCGTTTACCCGTTGAGTGAGACTATTAGAACAATACCTACTAATGTTTGTAATACATTAGTGTAGGAGAGTATCTGTGAAGCAATTAGAGCTGTTATTAGCGCAACATAACCCCCTAATTACCTAATCACCGCTATTGT
This sequence comes from Chlamys rubida, assembly GCA_032359455.1. Classification (NCBI taxonomy): domain Eukaryota; kingdom Metazoa; phylum Mollusca; class Bivalvia; order Pectinida; family Pectinidae; genus Chlamys; species Chlamys rubida. Next base: position 16,491 of record JAUMHH010151495.1, on the reverse strand, counting down.
CACTGGGGATGCACACTATGTATTCCTACGCCGACAGACCTAAAACATACCAACGATCGTTCGTCAGTTTTCATCGTCTTTCTCCTCGTATCTCACTTACAGCTGTTGACATCCATAGCCAAAGGTCGGCCATGGTACCTCGTGAATGACGAATGTAGTTCCACTTTGGATTTGACATGCGGTGTAGTTTCTTTAGGTGCTTATAACTGTTCACTTACATTAGCAAGATTACACCTCCGTGAACTCGTGTCGCCATGGATTCGGAACATATTCTCCACAGAAATATACATGTAGATTTTATGAGGATTGTATTGTGTACAGATTCGGTAAACAATGTTAGGCAGCTAGCTATCATAATTATTCTAATACCAACACAGAACAGAGGTGTAACAATGCAGATTGGTTGTTTGTTTATTTGTTTGTTTTCTGTTAATTGATTGAACGAATTAGTAGTTCATCACGTTGTTTTTTTGTTTTTTTGTTTTTTATTTCTTGCTATGTATATGTATCCCTTCTTGTGCTTATCAGCACAGTACAATGACCATTTATTTGTTTGTATGAACATTGTTTATTTGTTAATGTGATATATTTTGGTCATAATACGTTAGTTATTTGTTATAATCTGGTTGTTACCGTCACTAGAGTACATTGACCACACAATGTGTCTGTTTGTTGAGCCGGTCTTTGCAATACATTGGCAATCCTTCGTCATGCTTTTGTCGATATTGACAAGGTACATTGACTTTTGTTTTATCTCGTCTTTTTGGGGGTTTCACGTATATATACAAGGTGTGACGCTGCTGTCCAAACAGACATGACCCAACATAAGTGGCTACTTCGTAGTGTTATATCACTAAAACTTCCCAGAAAGGACAAAGAACCGGCTATCTCTTCTGACTACAGGCTAGACAGATGGATCGACGGTCAGGGAAATAAAAGGAACGAATATTAATTAATAAACTTGAAACAAGAGATGTATTCTGCTAATTGATTTGAGGATATGTTTGACTTTTTTCAAACAAAGTTATACTACGAAACGTTTTGCTGTAAAACATTTGAGGATGCATCTAGGGATACGATACCTGTTGTAAAGGGTTATGAAGATAAAAGGAAACGTTGAAATAAAACGGTAAATTAGATGGCAAAAAAATGATGGGCATCATGTCGAAGTTTAACTACATGTATGTATACATTAATTGTATTTACGAAATATTTTTAATCTTTTCACTCAAGTCAAGACTTAGACGCTTTCCAATGAAAGAAAACCGATGAGGAATTAAATTAAATATGAACAACAACAATCGAATACCGAAGGATCAATGAAACATAATTCGAACTTAAATTCAACAAAACTATGGCAAAGTATGAACTAAGACAAGATTTACATGCATATCTTAAAAGTACAAGGAGAGTAACACCAGGCGTTTCGGAGGGTAAGCGTTTTGCTTCATCGACAACCATCTAAATCTAGGTCACATCCAAATTATGCTACGTCCCCAAAGCGAAAACCAGGCAAGTGACAATTAACCAAATACCTCGACCTCATATCACACAAAAAAATTACACATTACCCAATGAGGTCATGATAGCAACCATAAAAATTCAAACCTATTGTGTAAATTTGTCTGTTAGCAATCTACATCTGTAATTATATTTAGAGCATGATATTGAATACCAAATCAACTGGGACATGTAAATACCGTTAGTTGGAGAAAAAAGGAAGTAAATATTAAGAAAGGTAAAGTTCACTATTGAAAAATATTATTTGTCCTGCATATTGTGGAGCTTTGTATTTACAATAATAACTACGGATTTATAATATTATAGCTTTTTCATGAAAACAGACGAAGTACAGAGAAAACACCAAGAAATATTACAAAAATCGTGAATGTAAAAAATATAATCTGCACACGATTAGGGAAAATATATAAACGCCATTTACAGAAACAGAGAGAATGGTATCTTGACAAGTGTTTTTATTTGACCCTAACCCTAAAATAGTTGAATTTGTTTTTTTTCATATTTGACAACAGCTACTGAAGTTTGCCGAGAGCAAGTCGGCATATGTAGTCAAAATACATGTGAAATAACATTGAATATTGATTAAATATTTGTGAAAACACGTTCGACAATAAAATTGAATAGATATGGCAGCTTTCATGATAATTCTGTGATAGAATGACTTTAGACAATAAGATATCAAACATCATTTAAAAAGACCATAAAATTGTACAAAATAACACATATATATTGGACGGTTGTATAACAATAAAATACATAATGTTAAACGTAAGCTGTTTTGTATAGCTACTCTAAAATTCATAAAATCAACTAGAATATTCACAAACAATTAGGACTGAATAACATTAAGGTACCAAGTACACTTCACTATCCCTCAAACCGGTTTAAACTTCCTCGGCTACTTATTTTTCATAACATCATCTTCTATCTTTCATTCAAGCTATCACTGTAAAGGTATACATGTATTCACAGCAATGTTTTTTGCGTCATATGCCGTGAATAACATTCCTGGAAACATGTTCTGTATGTGTGTACATTACGTTTATTGTCTCATAACTAATCTGTCATTTTCATACTTTTCCCATTCTTCGCCATTTTCAAAGTGTATCCTTTCTCCGACATCATCATAGTTATCCCACTCTCAGCCTCTCGACACTCTCCACCACTTTAAAGTATTCCCATTCTCCGCCGTTTCCCACTCTTTTGCCAACGTCATCGTTTTCACACTCTCCACCGCTTGCTACTCTCCGCAATCTTCGTAATTTTCCAACTCGCCGCTGCTTAAAAACCATAATTGTGGTCGGAATGGTTTACTAACAATTTTAACATTATAGCTCTGTTTATCTTTTGAATTTTGTTTGTCACATGGAATTTGATTGGTTCGTATTTTTGGGTTATACAAGTAACGTCTGAATGCATACGTCAAGTGCTTCAAGAACACAATAAATTCAAACAATGGCAATCAAAAATGGAATCTCCAAGTGAAGACTTATATACAAATGTATCATCAACATAAAAGAGGGACAATTAATGGAGTTTTTGCAGATTAATATGTTTTTCTAATTTATTCTATGCAAACATAGTTTAATAAATACGTAAATAAATTAAAAGATGAGCATGCATTGCTTGCTTGCTTACGTGTTTGTTAAAGAGTTTACGTCCTCGCAACAGTTCAGGTCAATGGAAAGACGGTGTCAAAAGATTATGGGGCAATACAAGGGTCAGTTTAACGTGGCATCTCACTGAAACGTCATAACCCGGACACAGAAGCATAAAACTCCATCCGGTCACAATATTTTGACAAGTGGCTAACCGGAAGTGCATGTGGAGTCGCCTAAAAGAACGAGTTGGTAAGAGAGAAAAGCAAATCGGTCTAAACTATGGTTCATTGCAGAAGACGGAAAAGAGGAACATAATGTTTTCCCATTTATTTAGCACAAACAATGTTCATAAGAGATCCCCGCCGTATGGTATATATACTGTGCATCGTCTGTGTACTCGGCCACCGGGCCATAACACTAACAGTAAGTGTCGGCAGCGAATAATAGCCGATAAATAAAACAAATGATACGCGAAACATTGCGCCGGAATTAACACCAATTTGCCAGCCTACGATATGGTACGGTTAGCGTAAGAGGATGGGGCCATTACACCTGAAGTTATCGTGCCAATACGAGTAAGACAATATGGCTAATATGCAATAAACATATTCAGGTGTATACCATTACAATGTAGTATGTAATTAGCACTTCACGTGGTTCTTGTTCTGACATGAATTGTTTTTTATATCCGCGGTTCATAATGACGAACGTTTCTTATATTGCATCTTAAACGTAATTCGTTGACCTTTAACCTCTGGCCTTAAGTGTTTATAATATCCCGAGAACATTTACGAATGCATTGACTACTGACTCTTGAATTAACAATGTAATGAGAAAATATTGCAAGAGAATTTTTCTCAGTGCACTGACTTCTGACCTTTGACCTTATGGTATAATGAAAGACGTAATACATTTGACTTCCGACCTTTGGTCATGTGATATAATGGCATATACCACTTCATTACTGAATATATTCACCTTTGACCTCTCACCTTAGGTTACAACGATAGGACGCACATTTTGAATGCATTGCACTTTGACTCCATACTATAATGATACACGAAGACCACGTATGACAATAATATATGAAACATGAATTATGTGAACTATTGGTCGTCGATGAAACCAGAATTACGTTGGACATTCACGAAATTCCAAGATTGTGTATATTATCTTGTCCCTATATCATTGTTTGTTTGAAAACGTGTACGTACATTTGTTCATATGTACAAGTGTATAAATATGTAATTGTATGCAATTGTATGTAATTGTATGTAATTGTATGTACTTGTATGTAATTGTATGTAATTGTATGTACTTGCATGCATGTGCACATGTATGACCTATATCTGAAATTAGGCATTGTTTTTTTTACCTATCGAAAGCCAAACTTGATGTCTAATCAAACAATAGAAATAAGAAATATGCTATCAACAAGGTAACTCGAAGTTCGACATGTGAATATTCGACTATCTAGTTTATAGAGCGACGCCAACTCATCGCAAATGATGAGGTTATTATTCGATGGAATAAACTAAAAATTGATAAATCCAGACAGCCGTTCAACAACAACAAAACTGGGGATTTCTGTGTCCCCCGCTTCGAAAGATTCAAAACTGCAGTATCTATAAATTAATGCAGTAATGAAATAGCAAATCTTTGAAGAATGACAGACGACATGGACACTTGTAAATAATCAAGAAAATGTATCGAATGTACCGTTATGCATTTGTAATATATTTAAAATAAACTTTCTGTGTATACCATGACTACAAATAAACAAAACAAAAAAAATCAAAAAAGAAAAAAAAGAAAAAAAGAATATTTAACATAGAACGTAAACAACTATCAATGAAAACCTGCCCATGAATGTCAGGGAATAAAGCAATCATCTATGAAAAAAAATATTTTCAGTGTTAATTGGTATGACATGTATAAAACACGACACAGTTTACGTTAAAATGAAACGAACGAATAATCTTGTAAATTAAATTTGGCGACTGTCTAAATTGGTTAATAACCATCGATTACCTCATCCCGTCATTACGCGAAGGAGTTAAATAAAGATAAAAACTATAGCTTCATAAGCGAAGACATTTAATAAACTGGGAGTATCGAACGATGTTTTAATTCCCAGTAAAGCCGTTAGTCCCCCTATATACTACTCAAGCTAATGTCTCTCTCACTAACGTTATTTCACTTAAGTTGCGAAACTGTGTATGATGCAAAACAAAAATAAAATTCCTGTACACTTCAAAGCTGTCTCGAACAGAATCGTGGCACCAACGCTATAATTTTCGTAGTTAGTTAATCACAGATTCGCTTTGCAGGAAGAGCGCAATCGTTCGTAATAACGGAAAAATAATTCAATCCTTCGAAGAGAAAATTATTTTCCAATCATTTTCTCGAGAACAATTACGAAAATTACGACAAAATTTCTCAGAACTTTTATTGAGTTTATTTGATGTTACTCTTGATTCAAGTACAACATTCATAATTCAATCTATCTGAAGATTTTTCTTAAGTGTATATATAACATTAAATGCTTCGACAACGGGAAAAGGGGGCGTGTCGATTCATTTCACTGGGGGATAAAAGACGTATATAACTCAAAGTAATTAACATACAACGCAAACTGTTAATGAGGCAGTTTATATATTAATTCCGTTTCCCTCGATCTTAATGAATTCCATGTTGAAGGGCGTGGAAAGTGAATTCCCGACAGAGCTATTCGGTAACGACAAGACTTAAACGAAAAATGGCTATATTACTGTTACGGCATCTACGCAGGGTTCACGAAATCAGAAATGACACGTGACCTAAATGATGTTGTCAGAAGTCTGACAGGGCCGTTAAAAATAAGCAAATAACTTAATACAGTCTAAATGTGGCGAGCTGGTGAAACGAATTGCCTCGTCATTATCATCATCACTGAGTGTACCACACACATATAAACATATCGGGTGTTTCAATTGCCCTCCGCTGTTCTCTGTGTTTCTATTAAACGATGCATTCTTTAGCGTCTCTAGTGGCGAACGGATGTTTTATTATACTTGTAAAAGCTCACATATATAATACTAGGCAAAGGAATCTCGAAACAGCTTTCAACAACGTCATTATTCTATAAAATGAGCGATGAAGCACCTATAAGTATCCCTACGTATGCATAGCGGCCGATCTTCTCTCCTCTCTCTTTCTTTCTAAGCCTCGGTATCATTTTATACATTCACCAGGGCAAACGAACGCGCGCTTTCCGGCATAATGTACCGATATATACCCTGTGCCTAATCGCCAGATGACTCTGAAAACACCCATCTAAGGCCCCTCGGTGTGCGTGTTTACAAACAGACTCGTAGCATCAATAAAACCTAAATTGTTTTCAATTAGAAACATGACATATGTAATATCCAATTTTCTCATCTCTGCAGGGGCATATAATGGAGCTTCCATATGGGCGCGTTTTCAGTCGATATCACCACCGTAATTTATAAGCCAACATTTTTTTACGCACATCTTTTTTCTTCTGTTTAATCATATAGCGGTACTAGAGAAGCTTATTTTCCAATAATTAAATGATTAGCGAAATGTCCATTAAAATTATCCACCCTCTGAAAGTGTAACGATGGCAAATATTCAGAGGATTTTCTTCAATTGATTGCAAATGGAAAATATACAATATAGAGAAGACTTATAGGTTTTTTCTCTTCTATTCTTAGTAACTCTGTAGCACGCGCACTTTAACGACGTGTTCTGGGAATGTTTCATACGATCAACTAGAATATAATATCTATTTTGACTTATTTACGATATTGAAATTGTGTAGAACCGAAAAACGTGAACAAGTCCAGATATATCCATTATTTAAAAAATCTGTTTTCTTTGGCGTATCACAATTTGCTCTCTTACTACAAATTTGCGCGTTAAAACAAATGCCGATCTCTTATCTGCTTTTAATATTTTTGAAAGATGAGATTCTGCAATGATTGATACAAAATATACAATACAAAATGCTTACAAGTTATGCCACAAATATTGTACATTAGTTTTTAATGTAAATTAGATATATTTGTGAATATCGTTGCCATTTAGACGCCAGAAAATACAACTATTTTTATTACTTAAAAACTCATTAATATTTCAATCTCATTTTTACTAGTGCCATCAAGTTTGTGAATACTTGGCCATAAGTAATTATCACCTTAATAGATTCTCGTTTACTAGTAACTACCTGATGTATGAACATTCTTGCCTAGATGTAATTATCATTTCTTATGGGCCCTCTTCTTTAAGGTAATCATTTATTTATTGGTGTAATATTGTCGTTTTTCTTTTTTCAAGTTCGTATTTCCGGGATTATTAACCTCCCAGAGGTCTGTTCATGTTTTCATGTTAAAATTTCACCTAGTATTACTTGTAAGTTAGAAACCTCTCGACGAGAGATGCTTCGTCTGGCACTCTCGAATATTGCGTCAATTTTCCACTTTACAGCTTTTACAAGCCAACTCACCTTGGAGGAGAGAGAACGATTCTAGATGGAAAACCTCGCGTAAGTGGAAGCATACGTTAGGATACGACTCCATCAATTGGTTATAATGAACTTTGGATTGAGACGACGATGAACTGCCTGGTTATTTACATGTTCTTGTATCTTTCTTCTACACTCACTGACCAATAACCCTTGGAACGTAAGTGGGCCGTAATTAGATAATTACTTCTGGCTACCAGGATACACAAAATGGTGTATATAGCGATTACATTCCGATTATCTTTCAAACACCCCGTGTATCGCCCGGGACTCTACACAATATAGAAATGGCTAAATGGCCAGGATGGGCATATGGACGAGCCGGGGGCTCGGGGTATCGGGTTTTTACGCTATTAACACGCAGAGGTCACTTAGGAACGCTAGCAATAAGAAAATTGGCTCTTGTTTTGTGTTATGTACTGATATAAGTGTAGAGAGAGTTATTTGTGTACATACATACCCATGTAGATATGTGTATAGTTAATCGTATGTATATAAGCTAATTAATATGGAGACGAGGCATATTAAAACGTTCAGTCTGATCTCAGATCCTCTCAAATCCAAATACAATGTGCCACGCAATTCTTAATGAGTTAAGACGAATAAATATTTTAAAATCAAATAAAAAGAATTTATTGTTCATAAACAGACAGAGAGTCAAGTTTATTGTTAAAATAATCTTGTACAAGACACCACACAGAGTCAGAAATACCGAAAGCAAAGAGGAGGCAACATGAAAAGTTTCAACACCACAAGATGAAGATGATGCAAAAGTTCAAAAGACGGAATCTTTTTCAGAGAGAAATTCAAATTTACTCACAAAGAATTGCTTTATCCTCCATGGATCCAGCAAGCACTACCATAAACAAACATGAAAATAAAACTAAATTTCAAAGCACTTCTCAAAGAAGAAACTATAAGATCTGGTAACGTTATCTTGAACAGCATTCGTAATTACGACGGATATGTGTACGTATAAATTACTGGGTGTAATTCCTGCTAGATTTATTCAACTAAAACCTTATATTCTTCTTCGTAAAATGACTGTGAAACTGGAATCGGTATATCATAAAATAAACAAAAATATCACGCCGGCGGATATTGCAGTCTCAAAGTAATAAATAAAACGTTGACGTTACGCCGATCCGGATCTTCGATAGCGATGCAGTGGGAGTCTGTGTACGATAATGTTATCAACGACTGCATGGGAAACACCAAGTACATAAAATACAGTTTACAAGTCCACGGGAAGGCGGATAGATCGATAGGTCGCAGTTAGAAATCAACACGTGAAGTTGTAAATGAGTTTTTAATGGAAGCTTATAAGCATTGATATAGTTCTACCCAGCAGTCTCAGTGTTTCTTCTAATCTTCTTTAATGTGAAAATATTTTTGGAATTAATTTCTTTTATATGTTTTGACCTTTTGGTAAAGTACAAAATGTCGGTTATAATGTATTTACGCATCTGATTCATCTCCATGATTTGTAGACGAATAGGATATTAGCTGTAACTTTAACGAAGACGAAAAATTCCATAAGACCACGATTGAACCTCGACACAATGCCCTTTCGTTTAATTGCCACCTCTCTCACCGCCAACACATTCTAAATCCCCCTTTTCTTTCCTATTTTTGTCTAAAGAATTCCGTTATACATTTCCCTCAATTTATCGCCAAACTTCTTTATAACGCCATTTTTTTCCGGACAACTATTGGCAATATAACGAGGTTTTACTTGATCTGAGTTACATGTATTTTGATCCTTAATATAGATTCTCCCGTTTAATTTGCCATTTTGTATACCTTTTTTTTTATCAAATATGTTATTTCGGAACATTATCGTTCAAAATTAATACACCTATGCATCTCATATGCATTTCTAAAACCTGTGATAGGAACGGAATTAGGTTTGGGAAAGGATGGTTATAATTATATAGCCAACTTATTTGTTCTTCTTTTTCTAAGTGAAATCTGGTTCTGAACTCGGAGTGTTAAGTTCCATCACCCTGACACATGAAGATTAATCTTGAATTTGACAGAATTTCATTATTGTTTAAATAAAAAAGCGTTGAAAATCGTTGTAATATCAACATTACATTGCATAAATATGTACCCCATAACCACACGTCCCGGTCGCGTCCATATTACACGTTCTTGAAGATATATATCTATGACTACTTCAATCATATCTGCAATGTGTCCACGAAAGTAAACTTGCTGTCCAAAATTTTACCAAAATAATGACAAAATATGAAACATGTATTCATTGTATTGTCTGAAACACATGTTACGTACTTTGTATCGTAATAACTATTGAATTCGACAAAGCAAGGTTAAAAATATCCTTTGCATGTCTTTGGGTTCAAAATGTACACAAAAATACTCGTATTTCTTCATGCTTCATAAAATTTCGAAACATATTTATCATATCTATATGTACTTTCACTTTCATTTAACCCCTCATTAAGGTAATGAGGCTAGCCATAACGTCATCTATATGTATATAATGGCCATACATGTAATGTAGTTGTTATGAATTGTTGAAACAGCAGCAGATAGAGCGCGGTAAGTTTATTTAGCGAAAGCGTTATCTCTCTTCCTCTCGCGTGGGTTTGTTGATTGTGTAACTTAAGTCAGACAGGCGGCTAACGACTTTGTTTGTATCATAATTTAGCCAAAGGGTTCGAACACATTATATATATATACCAACTGAACTGGTTCTCTTCTTCTCAATACAAAAAACAATGAAGGAAATGTTGAAATGTAAATGTTGACTGGATACTGTAAAATAAGAAAATTTCGCGTGTTGAAATTTCACAGTGAAAATTTGACGGGGACAATCCTTCTGCAAGATGTAGTAAGCGCGAAAGTAAGAAATATGTTCGCACCTCGCGCTTGTACAATAAGTAATGAAAATGAAATATCCATCCGGTTAATATTTACCTCACCTGTTCAAGAATGTAGAGTAAAGACTCAATTTCATTTTCATTTTTTCATTCATTCATATTTGTCTCATTTTAAGTTTAATTTACTAAATAGTGTGTGCTCTTAAATGAAACTCGTTTGATCCCGTCGAGAAGAAATTTCATGTTTCTCTTGCTTGCTGAAAGGAGAAAGTAGATAGAAAAGAAAGAAAGAAAGGAAAAATATGAAACGAAAAAGATCCCAAATATTGCAATGGGGGCAGCAGATCAATTTTTGTCTCTTTCATGTCCTCTTCGTTGAAGACACGAGAGGAAACCCCTGATTCCACAGGGGCCTGCCGCCTAATAAAGTCGACTTCTGCATAAAAGTAAAAAAAAAAAAAAAAAAAGAAAGATAAAAGACATTAGTATACCTTCAATACAAAACTGTAATTCAATGTTTGGGCTTTGAAACATTAGCAACCTCAATTGCATCGATCTCTATCCTTAGTTACTGACATAGGCAAGTAATTTAGATCATTGATATTTTCATATTCATTGGATCTGAAAACAAGCGAAATACACTTTTCCTGATATTCAAAATTATTACGATCAGATAATGCACCAAAAAAATCATATTTTTGATTTAATCAAGCAAATGAATGGGATCACCTTAACCTAAATTAGCCCCCTCACCTGTCTATAACGGGTTTGTTTGGTTTGGTTTGTTTGTGTTTTACGTCCTATTAACAGATATGTCGAACCCGCGACCCAGTGGTGGAGAGCTAGTGGTAGTAGAATGTCAGACGCCTATAACGGGCAATTTCTACTTGCAATTTGATAGATTGTTAAAGACAGTGCTTTCTAGCTGTATATCTGTCTAAGTCGGGATCGCCGACTGGTGGAAAAAATGTGAGTGTTTGGGAGGGGGAGGAGGAAGAGGGAAAGCAAATTATGTCACTTTGTTCACTTGAAAATCATATATTGATGTTGTACATGAATTAGCAATTCGATGCCAAAAATAGTATATGTGTTTTTGTTTTATTAAACATACAATTTATCATTATATTTAACGCTGTCAACGGCTATGGACACGTGACATAGGTGTTATATATCACGCACATGCGCATTGGTGTACATTCTGACACGACCGTAGGGTTTAAACATTTAAAATGTGTTTTATATAAGCCACTATTTGCCGACGGATTTAGTGGGATTTAAGTGAACCCAGTCACGCAGGCGACAGGAAAACCACAAAAAAAATATAATTTATTTGACAGAATTATTAGACAAACGTTTACAGATTGTATTTAGGCAAAAATTATCCTCGATAAGAAAAAAAAAGAGGTAGAACATGGATTATATTTAATATTTTATTGGTGTTTGCAACAATTATGTTAAACGTTTTATTAATATGTTATATTAAGCAATCCTATAGGCCCGATTGGAGGAAACCGGAATACTGGAGAAACACCACTTGGTCGGGTTAACGTTCATGACCCAGGGCCGTCTTCGTGAAAGGCGGGCGCACTGTCCACTGCCCCACCTGACCACCCTTGGTTATACATGTGTACATGTAGGTCAGCAAGTTACCTTTATATTGTTGTTTGTGTGTTTGGTATATAAGTATCATCATCTTCGATCTATCTATAAACTTCAAAAACAAATATGCATTAACCTTGACGAAATCTTGATTAAAAATGAAATGTATGTATCGCAATATGTATTTTACGTCAAATAATAGACTATACATGTATTTAAAATGCCAATTTGAATATTTTTAAAAAGTTCAATTTAAATTAATTTTTATCTTTATTAAAAAGGACTTTTTACTATAATAGCATACAATGTATTTATAGTTTCGTGCTTAATGTTTAGAAATCTGGTTCAATTTTAATGTATAATTAATGATGTTACTAGCTCAGCACGTGAGCTTTAAGTTGGATATTCCTATATACATATATAACCAACAATAAAGAAAACAGTTAATTTGTCTTTATAGCTTTTTTATCTCCATGATAAACGTAGATTTGAAGTAATCTGCAATCTGCGAAAAACAGATGAATTAACCAAAGTATTACTTAAGCTAGCAATGAGGTACGTGGTTTGGAAGCTCGGTTGTACAAACGAGTATTTAGAAAATGCATTCTAAAATGCTAAAAACAACAACTTTAAAACACATTTACGAGCGCGTTTTATTTTAAATACTTAAGTTACGTTTAGTTGCATCATGAAGATTAATTATATCTATTCTAAGTGGAAGAAAATGACTTGGGAAATCGCGTTAAAACTTCAAACTGGCTGTTTACGTATTTGTCACGTCGGGGATGGGTTCTGTTAGAAAGGCTTGCGATAGCGAGGTGTCAGTCTCATTCGGAAACTATATCTCATGTTGTGCATTTAAGCTTTTAACTCTTTTAAGAAAATCAAATATATTTACTTACTTTAACTTTTTGATAAATGCTTATCGTGAAAATGAACGGCCACAGAGGTGCAAAAACTGACAATGTCTACTGAGATTGAAATAATTACCCGCTTTGACTGTCTAGGTTTATGAGCGAAACAGAAATAAATTTGTAACAATCTAGGGCCATATGTAGATCTCATTATGGATATCGGGTTACTTGATTTATGCGCTTTTAAGAAACATTTACTTGCTGTAATGGAGCAGAGAATTTATTACATCTTGGGCACGCTCTCAAGAAACATCGCGAAACACGCTCAGGAGGCGGCAGTTCCTCCCAGCTTCTGTAACAGTCAACGTGGGCGCGGCGTAAAACACGGAAAACATATTTTCGACCACGAATCTTTACGTCAACCCGGTCCAGTCATACATATATGATGGTGGCGGTGGTGGTGGCGGCGGCGACGATGATGATGACGATGATGATGATGATGATGATGATGATGATGATGATGATGATGATGATGATGATGATGATGATGATGGTGGTGCGACAACAACGACGATGATGATGATTTCATTCCTATTTCTCCTTTCTTTATCCTTATTTCTTCTCCCAGTCTATACTATGTCCATGTCAACCTTATTTCTCCTTCTCCTCTTTTAATAATACTTCTCTTTGTCTATCGCTTTCTCCACCTCTCTCCATCACCATGTTCTTCCCTAGACCTTCTAGACCTAGACGTTCTTACATTAATTTATCTTCATTATCCTCATCTCTACCTCGATTTCCGCTATTGCCATAATTTTGTAACCTACAACTATTTCGCTATCTCTCTTCGTCATTACTATATTATCTTTTTATATCTCCATTATTGTTTTTCCTCCCTTTGTACACCTTTTCTGCCCCTTCTCTTCCTCTCCATCATCTCTTCCGTCTTCTCCGCCTTTCTTTGTCATCGTAAAATCTAGCTCTCCTTACCTAGCTCTGTCATCAACACTCTCATCTTTTCCTCTCTTCGTCACCTCTCTGCTCCATATTTATAATTAATCTATTTCACATCCTGCGCCTTTCATCATCGTAGGCAATATTTTTCTTTTTCCTCACCTCATTCCATCATTGTTTTCATTTCTTCCTCTTTCTTCGCCTCTCTCCATCATTTTCAACTCTACTTATTTCTTCACATATCTCATATCTTTCTCCTCCTATGTTTCTCTCCATCACTTTCCTCATCCGCAGCTCCTCTCGTCTCGTCGTCATCATACATACAGATGTACCATTCCTCAGACCTATTTACATCGTTCTACCAATCCTCACAATTCTATGCCCTCTATTCCTCCCTTTCTATTTGCTTTTACTTGCTTCTCAGTCCTGTTTCATTTCTCTCCTCCTCCTCCTCCTCCTCCTCCTCCTCCTCCTCCTCCTCCTCCTCCTCTAACCTGATTAATAATTATTCTGTTGTTTCACAACACTCTTTTACTCCTCTCGTGTTACGTTTCTATCCTGAACAGTAGCTACATGTAGCTAGCCACCCTCCTACGCCATTCCAGACTTTCCGGTAGGCCGGTAATGAATCCATCTATCGCTGCTTTCCCGCCTCCGAAGACCTGTAGCTTATCGCCGTATCTGATCTATGAAAACATAACAAAATATCATCAGTGACAAATATATGCGTTTTTGTGTAAGTAATAAAAGCCCAGATAGCCAACTTCTGGCATTTATAACCACAACCGTCAAACAATACCCCAGCAGTTAAGTGAAAACACGGCCTACTGGAGTCTCTCGATCGGAGTCCGTCAGACCTAAGGGCACGTTCAACGGCCGTGGTCAGCACTTGTTTACGTCTAACGGATTAATGGGGAGAAGTGGGGGTGGGTAGAGGGTGGGGGTAGGCGTCAGGAGTCGTACTTATAATACAATGTACATTTTCAATGTATGCTTTGTTTTTTGTCGCAAATAAAACAGGAGCGTTGCATTTATTTCAAATTGTGATTTTTGATTTTTACAAATGAAACAGGAATGTAATATTTTTCTTTAGGAATCTTATTTCGGTTGTAATTGTTTTCGAGAATGAAACTGTACACGAAAAATGGGGAGGGGCATAATTGATATACAGGTACATGTACTCAGCAGATTCTTGTATTTGCCTTTTAGTGCTAATAAATGTTATTTGCAATGCATGATACCAATCATAATCCCCACAAAAATAGGTTGGAAAATATCAACTTTATTTAATTTACAACAATTATGAATCACATTGATCTTTATTCTAGTTATCTTCTATGACAGGTTAGTAATCGTAAAGACATGTTTTTGCAGTGTAAATAGTGAACATTTGAAGCTCGTTTACGATCACGTACAATGTACCCTAAATATGATACCCGTTCGGTTACATATATTGTACATTCGTATACAGTCTACAGCGACGTCGTATGGACAAGCTTGACTGTCCTAATTATCTTTTCAACCAAGTATCATATATTTTCACGGAAGATGGTTCTAGAACCCACATGTAGAAGCCTATCTTCTGACCCAACACCGAACATAGACAGTTTGACAGGCGTCCGATGTAGCTTATGTGACCTTTCATCTCAAAAACGGATAATTAACAGTTTGACGGATAGATGTTTGATAGACCTGGAACTCGTATGTATCCCCAGGCACCAACACCGGATATGGACAGTTTGACAGTTAGACGTCTGGTGTAGTCCATGTATCCTCTAACCTCAACACCGGATATAGACAGTTTGACAGTTAGACGTCTGGTGTAGTCTATGTATCCTCTGACCCTAACACCGGATAGAGACAGTTTGACAGTTAGACGTCTGGTGTAGTCCATGTATCCTCTGACCCCAACACCGGATAGAGACAGTTTGACAGTTAGACGTCTGGTGTAGTCTATGTATCCTCTGACCCTAACACCGGATATAAACAGTTTGACAGTTAGACGTCTGATGAATTCCATGTATCATCTTACCCTAACACCGGATATAGACAGTTTGACAGTTAGACGTCTGATGTAGTCCGTGTATCCTCTAACCATAACACCGGATATGGACAGTTTGACAGTTAGACGTCTGGTGTAGTCCGTGTATCCTCTAACCCTAACACCGGATATGGACAGTTTGACAGTTAGAATTCTGATGTAGTCCATGTATCCTATTAGCCCAACACCGAATATAAATAGATTGACAGTTAGAAGTCTGGTATAGTCCGTGTATCCTCTTACCCTAACACCAGATATAGACAGTTTGACAGTTAGACGTCTGATGTAGTCCATGTATCCTCTTACCCCTACACCGGATATGGACAGTTTGACAGTAAGACGTCTGATGTAGTCCATGTATCCTCTGACATCAACACCGGATATAGACAGTTTGACAGTTAAAAATCTGATGTAGTCCATGTATCATATGACCTCAACACCGGATATAGACAGTTTGACAGTAAGACGTCTGGTGTAGTCCATGTATCCTCTTACCCCTACACCGGATATGGACAGTTTGACAGTAAGACGTCTGATGTAGTCCATGTAT
>JAUMHH010151484.1:0-19274 GCA_032359455.1 Chlamys rubida | reverse complement strand
ACTATGAAAAGAGTGACTTTAAAGTTTGTTAATATTATTGCGTTCCCTATAGGAACATATGTTTATAGACAATTAGTAATTATGTAATGTTTATTATTATTTCTCGTAAATACGTCCTCTCGGAGAAGGGGAGATAAATCTTTTCAGAAACGGTACTATGCGTTGTAATAGAAGTGGTCATTGTGTGTAATCAGCTGATTAGTTGCACGATACGCATCGTATTCATAGTGTATCCATGGTCTTATGGCAGTTGTTTTCATTTGGTAGAGTCATGTAGAGAGCAACCATCAAAAATGTAAATATATTGAAATGATGTAACATTTCTTCAGGCCAGCTGACAAGGTACTGAACTGTTTGTATATTTAATTGTTTTATAGGGTTTAACGTCCTATCAACAGCTAACGTCAGCTACGTCCCTGTCTGGTATGAAGGCGTGCATGTTTGTATGTGCGCTGACTTTACAGTGATATCTGCCTGAAATGCCATCCAGAAGGCTCTTAACACAGTATTTTACTCTGTTGCAATATACTGACAACGGGTAGTCTGGATTAAGAACAATTTAGTTCCTGATCAGAATCGCGTTTTAATTATACATGCATATAAATCAAATTAAGGGTTTAAACAAATGCCTGGGGGCTCTGTTTTACTTTAGTCGCCATGTAAAATATCCACATATATTATATAAAATACATGTTTAATAGATGTATAGATATACTTTGATCACCTCTGCGTGCTTTCTTAAGGGACGACTTATGTGGAGCCCCTACATAATTGGGTTTTCTTGTGTGGGCAGCTTGAAAGGGCATTACAATCGAAAGGAAGATAATAATATTATATTCTTGCACCTTAGACAGAGATATCCCTCGTCATAACCCATGCTAGATTTTCGACCTCGTCCGATCTGTCTAATACCTTTTCGTGACATTTTGAGGAATTTTCACACAGCGACGTATTCATCTGCGAGTTAACGGCACGAAATTGACAATCTGCATTATACATTGTCTATTTTATAGTTATATGTATTGTTAAATGTACATAATGTTATTAGATATTCGATGTTTTATATAAAATATAATCTACACTGTGAAATACCTTGTCTTCTTTGTGAGGACGGACAACATTTTTTCGCGGAAGCATTCAAATGTAGCTTAGTGTTGAGGCCATATTTAGTTGAGGCCCAAGACGGGATACGTTTAGACTTTAGCAAAATTGAATAGTTTTTTCGAACTAAAACTATATATACTACCTGTAAACGAGCGAGATCGGTTTATCTAAGTCTCGGGCTAAGATTATGTAACATCCCAACTTCTTACGCCTCGGTTTAGATTATGTTATAGAATCTTAGCCCTCGATTGAGATAACCCGATATCGCTCAGTTACAGGTAATATGTTTTAATATTCGTATACCGAAGAAATGATACTCTATGAATGAATAACTACAAACATGAAACAAGGAATCACCTATTTAAAACTAAACTTCTGGACGGTTAAGGTAGTGAAACAAGGCATCACAAGTGATACAAATCCCCTCGCATTCACACATTGTGACATATATAGGAGGAAATGAAGTCGCTAGAGCGATGACAAAGATGGTTTCTAAAAATAATAACAGCGACATTGACCTTTAACGTAGAAAGCCGAAACGAGAAACTGTTCAGGGCATTGCCATACTCAATACTGGTATCAAGTATCATGAAATTCTGTTTAAGAATGAAGTCGGTAGAGCGATGACTAAGCTTTTTTTCAAAAATAGTAACAGCGACCT
The DNA here is from genome assembly GCA_032359455.1 of Chlamys rubida. NCBI lineage: Eukaryota > Metazoa > Mollusca > Bivalvia > Pectinida > Pectinidae > Chlamys > Chlamys rubida. Next base: position 17,509 of record JAUMHH010151484.1, on the reverse strand, counting down.
TGACCATGAAAATCCTAAACGCGACCTTGTTCAAGGCATTGGCGTACTAAACACTTGTTTGAAGTTTCATGACATTCCGTTCAGCAATGAAGTCGCTAGAGTGATGATTTCGGGTTTTTTTCTTCTTAAAATAGTATCAATGAAATTGACCTTCAACGTAGAAATCCGAAACGCAAACCTTTTTAAGATATTGCCATACCAAACACTTGTATGAAGTTTCATGAAATTCCGTTGAGGAATGAATTCGATAGAGCGATGACAAAGTTTTTCTTAAGTTAGTTTAAATGACCTTGACCTTTAACGCAGTAACCTGAAGCGCAAACTTGCTCAAAGTATTGCCATACTCAATACTTGTAGCCAGTTTAATGCAATTCCGTTGAGGAATGAAGTCGCTAGAGCTATGACAAAGAGTATCACAAACATACGTACGGGCGGATTCCTATATTCCCTCGAACTAATACATTGGTAACAACACGGAGTTATTTCTGATATGAGTTGCACGGTTGGATTAAAATGCGTTACTGGAATGGGTTATTTACTACTTGTAGGTGTATACTTACCATGCAAGTCTAGTGTTCCTTCTCGGACAATCAGTGACTTTGTTCCATATATCGGCAACTCTTTGGATCTAACATGTCCATGTAATGTTATCACTGCCTTGTGTTGGAATGGTTCAGCCTCTGTACCGACCTTTATCGAATAAAATGACGTTCATTTTCAACTAAACGTACAAATTATAATCTTCTTTTTCGCCTGGACCTTGTTTCTTATATATAGACGATAAGGCTACATTAAGGACTTCTTTTACTTTGATCTATCTCACTTAACATGGTACTGATGTTCTACGTTGATAAAGAGCATTTATAACTTTAAAATAAAAATATTGTTAAAGTGCAATGTCTATGTTCTCTGCAAGTTTAAATCGTTTTACTTTATATCTATACCATTACCTGCATCAAACCTCCATCTGTTATCAATATGTTTTCAGCCTGCAGTTCCACGTCCTCTTCATCAAAAACAAGTTCCCCGCCTGAAATTATTAAATGGTGCTAACGATCATCATTCTGATAGCGTGGGCACGTATTCCATTTGTACGTTATCGCTAGACAAGAATCCGATAACATGTACTGACTGTTGAATATTGACAAAATCATCTATCAATATATTTTTAAAATACATATATCACTACTGATAATACAATATCATTCTCCGAGCTTATATATATTAACGAAAAATGATATCTTGCCTTGTATGAGGAGCATTTTGAGGACCGGCGTATCCGTGTCGAGTAGAATGGTCTGACCCTTTTGAATGACCACGATGTCTCCGGCCGTGGGCAGACCAAGATCAGTCCCTCCCCACGTGTACGCAGAAGACCACACGTCCACAAAGTGGAATCCCGCATTTGTCTTCAATATATATGAACATAATAATCAGTATAACTTAAATAATTTAGATGATACTAATATTTTGGTGTTACATGCCTCATATCAAATTACATTTATCAGGACCAACTTGTATTGCATTCTGCATTCTGTAAGAGTTAAAGAAAATACTTATTAAGTACACTCTGTTTCGTTCGTTTTGCTGACCACTCAAAAGAAAAGAAAAGGAAGAAGCCCAATGGGCCTTATCGCTTAGACGTCATTTAACGCTGTTGGCAAATACATGTTACAACACTTATCTTTGAAAAATAGACTGCTTTATAAATATCCATGTTCAGCTAAAAGCAATGCTCAGGATAATTTCAACGGATTCTTTCGTACATACAGTCAACTCATCTTCATTTCGATTTTGATATAAATGCAGCGCAATCCTGATCTCGCTGTTTTGGGCACATGTATATGTGAATGTTTGTACAAAATCGATAACAAGCGAACTGACACAAAACGTTTGATATTTTAAACATATTTGCCCTTTTTTACCTTTGTAAAATTCGATAAGGAGACTATTAAAGTATGTAAGTGGTCATTATCATGACCCGAGGCGTCTGTGTTAGTCAGTAGACGTCCATTTAAGGTATTAACACATGTGACAATGCAAGAAGATCAAGCTCAGTTCTCTGAATAAAATGAAAAACGTTTTTGACTAAATCCAATAATCAAAAGAACGTGATTAAATATTTTAATAGTTGGACATTTTTTACTTGATATGGCGTCAATAGTATTGACCCTGACGCATTGCAGGCAAATACATATAATTTTAACACTCTTTCTTATATTCAAGAGTTTTACAAAAGTTTTCACGCATTTGACATAACCATTGTCATCTGGGATAAGCTAGTTATTGATATTAACAACTTATAGCCCATGTTGATCTTTGATATCGGCCAGCGCCCAACGTTGACCTGAACATAATACATTTTTGGAAATACTTAACATTCCTGTATATCAATATCAAGCTATCGCGGGTTTAGACTTTACCAATCCTCGATTCATTTCACATACCGACCCCTGTGACTTTGAATGTTAGTCAATGTTATTGTCATATTTTTGTATTGTATTATACTTTGTACAAGAAACTTCTGGCAAGATATTTCAGTTTCAAAAGGGCCGTTAAAAATAGTAAACGGAAGGACGATGGACGCTGTACCATACCACAATTCCCTAGCACCTGAACTTTCCACTTAAATACAGTACCTCCTTTGCCTTTCCATTACATCCTGTCTCCAGTCTGACAACAGCCCTCTCTGACCTCGAATGAGCCTCTGTTACACACACTACCTGTGTGTTTGTCCAGGACGTGACGTTACACAAAGTTCCAGCAATCGTCACTGAAGACGTGCAGCCAAACGTTGCAACCTGTGTCGACCTGCGAGAGAAACAAAACCTTCCGTCATTCTATTCGAAATATATCAAGACGGCGTAGCTAATAGTGGTGCATATACTATGGAACACCACAGTGACATGTAGTTTTCCTGGTTGACTAAACGCCATCAGTTGATATGAACGTTTCAATTAACAGTAGGAATAATAGATAACACAAACTAACCATAGTTTTGTGAATAAAGAAACAACAAAGAAAATAATCATACCCAAAGTTTGATCCAAATATTGTGATGCGGGTTCCCCCTGCGGTACCTCCGCGTTTAGGAGTTAAGTCATCAACAACCGGGGTAGTAGCATTATCATATGTGTAAGCATCCAAAAGAGTTTCAACAACGCCATTGACGGAAACTTGGACGGTACAATTCTTAGAAGAAGAGCCTATTAAAACAATTTTAAAAACTATGTATTTTCGATCAAACGTTTTTTAAGGATTTTCATCTTTAGAATCATCATTTTTAAAATAACAAAATAAATTATTGTTTGAGTATAGAAATGTCCTTCATGTTTCATCATGATAACAGTGCATTACAATATACTGTTTAAAATGTCAAGTCAGTCACCATAAGTTATTTGCTTTACACCGTAAATGTATTAAGTATACTAAGTATAAAACGTTTTACACTACCTAAAGAATTTGGCGTTTTGCACATATATTGCGCTGAATCTGTTGTAAATCCCGTTGACATGTAACAAATATCACCACAGATAGTAACAACCATTCCGTCGTCAAATCCCGTACCGGCTATCGTGACTGTCTGGTCTCCAGCTAAACTGCCTGAAAATAACACGAAAACATCTGTATTTTAAAAGTTTGGGGGAAAATGGTCAATCTTTCAAAGTTGATACCGGTTTATTGTAGTTAACGTTGCAAAATTACTGATTTGGGTCTATGCCAGCACCGGTTATCAATGTTTATTCTGGCATAACTAGCCCGACAGTTTATTCGAGGCAATGGTGGTCAACTTGTTTTGACTAAGGCAAGAAGGGATGCAAATGGGCGATGTGGCATTAATTTGTCCACAAATATCTTGACTAAACGCACGAATTCTGTGACACTTATCAAAGAATTACCGCGAAATACATTAGGGTTGTAAAATGACATACACAAACAGAAGGAAGACCGGTCCATATTTATACATATGTATAATTCAGCAGAATTCGAGCTACGCTTTTCATTGAAGAGAATGGTTTTACATCATAAATATACGGTAGTTTCGCTTACCTGAATTTGGTGAAATCGACTTTGCCGTCATGTTGAAAGTAAAAGTGGTATCATCATTAGAGTCCCCAAAACCGTGCACATTAACGTAAACGTTGTATGTCCCTGCACGGTTACTACCTACAGTGCATTTGATCTCCGTATCGTTTACAGTAGTTGTACGACATTCACTTTCCCCTATAAAAACGCTTGTCTGATTTAATGTATTTCCAAGATTGTAGCCGGTGATGGTGATGTTTTCCCCACTCGTTCCTGAAGACGGATTGACAGCAAATAATTTTGGAGAAACGTTGTCAGTGAAGTTGAATGTTTGCCCGGGAAAAGTGACACCGTTAGCCTGTATAGTCACAGCTTTCACTCCGTATAAGATGGCAGGAGTTTTGAAAATCAGTGATTTTAATGTTGTGTTTTTAACCTCGCACGATTTTCCACCTACTTGAACAGTTACGTCTGAAGAAAATCCATTGCCAGCAACTGTGACGTAAGTTCCTCCGTATATGCTTCCCTCTTTTGGCAGAATTGCTGATACTGCTGGTAAACTTGTCAGAATACCATCACTATTGGTATATAACGCCCGTCCTTTATCGGATATATCGACCACAGCTTGATTAGGACCTAACGGTAGATTAGTCAAGGAGCAAATAATTTCAGAATCCGACACATTTATCACTAGACAATCATGTTCCTCTAATGACGTCATGCTCACGTTTACATTATGCGTTTCATCTCCAAAACCTGTACCAGCAATAGTGACCACGGTTGTGTTTTCACCTGTTATGAAGCTGGGGCTGATATCAGTTACTGTTGGGGTCACCAAGTCATCGTACACAAATTGACATGATTCATCACAGTTTGCAGGAATGCGCGTGTTGCTGGCGGTTTGGATAACGACGATCACTTCGCGGTGTCCAATACTTGTTGAACTCGGTGTTAAACAGACGATCTGCATATACGAAATCGATACTATACCACATGGATAACCACCGACGGTAACTTCAGTCATGATGCTGAGGTTCCCAACCTCAAATCCGGTTCCTGATATTGTAAGTCGTGTATGACCACCTCGAGATCCATTTGTTGGGGAAAGGAATCTCACCAATGGAAACAATGTAAACGTTTTCAGAAGGTCTGAATCCAAGTTCACTTGAGCATAACCTTGACCGTTTACCAGAAGATCAAGATACTGTGGTCGACCAACCCGTGGTGTATTCTTAACAGTAATATTACAAATCAGAAAGGACACTGAACTAGAGGAAGACTCGCATAGATAATCTCCAAATGTTACCTCATTAGCGCAGCTTATACCAGAAAAACCATCACCAGATATAAGTATTTCGTCATTAGTGGTGCCGTTCTGTCGACTTATGGCTTCGATTACTGGTGTTCTGCATGTCCAGAATGCGAATGGAATCCTTGAAGTATTTGTTGATTGTACTGGGTAAGGATCAGAACAGTTATTTCTGGAATCAGTTGGATCGATGCATGTCGTGTAATCTGTATTAATAAATTGTATAAGCTATAATAAAGATGGTCAAATACAAACCTCATACACAAATGTTCCGATAACACATTTTTTTCGGAACTAACTGTATGGATATGTTGGAAGCGTAATTGCTTGCATCATTCTTCCGTCAACTCATGTTAGTTAAACTTATTTACCTTTCGTTTCATCCATCAGATATTATCCCCTGGCCCGTGCATTTATCCGGATATAACAATATGGTAGGACAATAACGAATTTAGCTACAGCAGGGACAATATAACACGAGACTTAATCTTATCACTTTAGGTCAGGGGACACATGGAAATTACCTCGCCTACACTTTGGAAACATTGTCTGTGATCGATGTTACTTTGCGATGGTAGGATGTTTAGAACACTAGAAAAGACAATCACTCACTCCTTTATTATATTGACAGTAAAAGTGCAATTTTTTAATACGTTTGAACTCCGAATTAGAATTCCGAGTTGAGTTTTTAGACGACATTAAATGTGGGTGATATACGAGAGTCTGAATGCAACACCATTCTATCCCAATCAGTTTTGCCCAATTAGTTTATGACTGTAGGTATTAATATCAAACCTCATGTTAACAAACCTGGTGTGGAGGGAGTCTGCCCAGTAGTCGTTATGTTGTAAGTTGCTTCAAAATCTCCTAATGATACAGTGACATCAGACAGGAAGGATGTTCGATCTACCACTTCTACAGATCCATGGAACCACGTGGTACTGTACGGATCAATTATTCCACTCCAGTAGTAAAACTTGCCAGCTTTACTGAACTCACGGGAATACGATCCTGGTAATTATAATAATAATATACAACTTTTATATAGCGCTCTTTATTTTTTGCAAAATTACTCTAAAGGGCTTCACAACATATGAATTATAGTATTAGTTTTAATTGATAAACAAAAAAGGCATACAAATCACCATTGTACATTAAGTAGGAAGAAAAGTATATTGATATGCATATAAATGAATAGGTAAAGGGTGGTGTGTACATGTCGTCTGTGCAAAGAGCTAAAAAATGTAGAGGTGAAGAGGGTCTTTATATCCTTCTTGAATTTGACTAGGGTTTTCGACTTTCTAATAGCAAATGGTAAGTTATTCCACGGCCGAAACCCTCCCAAAGAACCGATTTCCATAGGTCACGGTACGATATTTTGGGAAACACAGCAATGATTCGGTATCCGACTGCAGTGATCGTGACGGCTGATACAGGATAACAAACTCCTGTAGGTACTGGGGAGTTGTTCAATTAAGTCTCTTGTATGTATACAGCAAAATTTTGTACTGCGACCGGTATCGTACAGAATACCAGTGCAATGAATATAGCTCAGATTTGATGTGCTCTCTCTATCAAGTACGAGTAACCAGACCTGTTGCAATGTTCTGGACCCTCTGCAGACGACTAGATATGCCACCGAGCAGGTCATTACCATAGTCCAACCGAGAAGTACCAAGTGAATGCACCAAAGTCTTGCATGAATATGCAGCCATAAACTGCTGGATACAGCCGATGTTCCTAATCTGATAGTAGGGGGATTTGGCAATAGCGTTCACTTGTTTCTCCATGTTCAGAAAACATTCTTTTGTTTCTCCATGTTAGTCAGTATACCCCTAGATATGTAACAGCTTGGCTGGTTTGGTTATATTTTGTTGAATGTCCTATTACACGTAACACATTAACACACTTAGGTCATTTAAAAACGTGCCCCCCCCCCCCCTGTATGTTGTGTATGCGTGATTGCGTGTGTGTGTGTGCTGGAGACAATACATGTATACATTTGTCTTGTGATTGCGCGGATCTGATGAAGACTTTAGAGTGCTACCTCACTATAATACAATGCTGTATGTTTAGGTGTTACGGAAATTCCCAAAAGCTGAAGAAGGTGTGTTGGTGTATCTGACTCCTAATACATTATTTTAATATCAGTAACTACCCAATGTATTTTATTGTCTTCATGTTAAATAATAATAGTTGGCTGCTAACATAGACAAGGATATTAGAAGATGCGAGCAACAACATTAAAAACTTGCACATACCTGAAGATGTGCCAACACCACTAGAAAACCCTCCAGGCTTGCCATATTTTGTCGTAATGTTGTAAGTTTCTTCAACCTTTGGTTTCATTGTCGTGATGTAGAACGGGAAGTCCCAGTCCCAGCGCACGATGTCGCCTACCAGGACCTTTATATACTGTGGACTCCAGTAGTAGTACTTCCCAAAAGCTTGAAGAAAGAATACATTTAAAAATTATTAACAATAAATCCTCTTAATGCCAAATGGAAAGGAAAATAACTTCACTGCAGTTCAACACTGAGCGACAATAAGAGAAACAAAACTTATCAGTTGGGAGCACATACAATTGACTTGAAGGGAATCGAGATTAATTCCATGTTTTGCGGCACTCCTGATGTATTCTTTGACAACTTTGAACACAATTTAGGCATAATTTTAATCATGGCATAGATATCATGCATTATGCAATCATGGTGACTGCTCTTCATTTCCCCTGTGCTAAGCGATTGAAAAAAAATGAACAAATATCAATCATCATTCATGCAAAAGAAAAAAAAAAAGAAAAAAAGACGTATACCTGGATGGTTCCCGAGGTTGTTCACTCTATGGAAATTTCGTGTTCTGGCGATTAAGCAAATTATCTGATCATCATTCGCTGATGTGACATCACATTCATGAGTTCCAACCTTAACTTTGACATCGGGCGTAAATCCTCTTCCCGTCACAGTAAGTCGGGTACCGCCGAATAAAGAACCGCTGAGAGGATTGACACTGGTCACTTCAAGAGTACACGTGATGGTGGGTAGTTCGTTTGAACTGGAATTGAAAGGTTTGTATCCATTATCAATGATATAAGTGGTTCACCAGTTAAAATATTGTAGATGCACTTCGTGAAAACCTTTGACTGACAGCTAATTACATTGCCCTTGTCATTTTCATGAAAATTTAGTGTGATTTAAATTAACCAGCAGGCACCAATATGTATTGAAATTGGACAGCTAATCATAAATGCAAAATATCGATATTAAATATTAGCTTCAGTATGAACCACAAAGTATCATCCTAAACACAGACTCGATTCCAGTTATATTAACATGGTACACTGGGTAAAGGCATATAAGTAACAAATATCATGATTTCCGAAATGTTTGCGTACGAGGTAAGGGCTGCACCATTCTCTCCAACAATAATTTTCACGGGATGACTTCCTGGAGAGCAGGGAGGTAAATCTGCCGTTAAATAGCTGTTGTTAAAGAATGTGATGTTGATTTCCGCTAGACCAACCAGTAACGTCACAGTGCCATTTGCCTCAAATCCATCACCAATTACAATAAGTTTATCTCCACCTGTAAAAATCAACCATACAAAAATCAATTAGTAATTTGATTCAATTAATCAAGAGGACATGTATCGCTCTTCTGGATATGTAATTAATATAATAATTAATGTAAGGATTAAAATCAAAACTCACTATTGCTTTATAGCCAAACTGGTCAAGAGCCGAATGCATGTGTTTAAGCTAGGGTTTGTATTTAATTTTTTCATATAATGACCATACACAAGTCCCCATTGACGGGCCTGATCTTTGAACTGATCCCCTTAGCATGCTTGTGTTCTTTCTACATGTCCTATGATATACATGATGTTATGTACAATTTAATTGGGCTCACAACCATTTCCTAGTTTTGAAATAAATACTTTGCACTACTGGCATACATGACATATCAAAGCATCATGGACATGATTTGCAGAATGGTATGTAATATGATAAATTCCTATGTTTGGAAGGAGGAAGGGGAAAAAACATTTACGTTGTTTTGCATGTACTCTATAAGTTATAATGATATCAAACTTATTTATATAACACCCCATCAATGTATACACAGTGTCAGCATAAAGGGCGTTCTGAAGTCTACAGACCATGTTTATGTGAATGAATTTCCATCCCTACAATAACATATATATTTCATTTGACAGCTTGATATCTTACTTAATACCCCTGTTGATTTTGGTGATATGCTTGTCACTCTAGGTGTCGCCGACTCGTTGTAAGAGAACTGCGTATCTGCCATTACTGACAATACTCCAATCTGCTGTACTGTTACCGACCCCACTTCTGCAACACTCTAAAGCATGTATAACAATGTGTTCACAGAAAGAAATGTATTAGTAAATTTGCATCTGAAAACAAACTACTGGCAAATGACTTAGAACATTGCAACTTATTTTGTAAATGAGCTTAAGCATTTTGTCTGCGACAATCTAATCTTTTTAAATATTGAAATACTTGCATGAAGTGTGGAATGTTTTTTTACATATGTATTAAGTGAGGATCTAACAACAAATTATCAAAATCGCGCAATCTAACACTAGCCGCCTACCAAAACACTAGCGTTAGAATTCTTTAACGCGCACATTAAAACAGTATATTAACATTGAGAATAACTGCACTCGATAATGTAACTTCAGTCGAACGCTTTACTAGGCTTATTGGCAGGTAAATAATATCAAGTAGAACATTACTGTTGGTGGTAGTAGACAGACGATTCTGGCTGTGGTAACAGACAATATATCACATGTCTTGGATCCAACTGTCACAATGGAATTCCCACTGAACCCTCTACCAGTGATAGAAAGATTCACCGAACCTGGAACATGGATTGAGAAATTTGGCTTTGTTATTTTACAAATATTGTTTTGAATATTTTCTGGTATCTTGTTTAGACAGGCTCTACAGCTACACAACGTCTTGATGAACTATTAACATTAACTATTAACGTCCGTTGACTAGGTATGTGTGATGTCGATTATATTGTCAGGTTTTGAACTGTTTTCAAGCAATTGTTGCAATATATATTCACATGCTTTGATATGAGCGCAAACAAAATGATACACATGATCAAAGAAGGAACTGTTTAGAAATGTCTTTGCAAATCACCTGACATACGTTACAAGACTAACAAGCGAATTCGTGGAATTTATATGCCCCGCTTGCAGGACATATTGTAGGTTAACATTATTGAGGTCAGGTTTAAACATGTGAGTATCTGAGTATCGTGCTGTTGAGACATAACGTATAGCTTGAAACTTGAAAAAAAATACTATACCTCATTGATTATCCGCAAATATACACAAATCACATCGGTTGGAAAAGAAATTTGGTTGAAACATTTTAACAATATATACAGCAATTATCACACGAAAACCAAAATGGGTGGAAAGACGGAGGAACACAAACATTGTTATCAAGTTTGAAGGAATTTTGCTAATATTTGCTAGAGTTATTAAGCGGATACTGACGTTTTTCGTTAATCAAGGGGCCATTACTCTACCAAATGGAGTCCGATTAAAGTGGATGTCAAACTTGGCCGAGCCCTTAATGCGTTGAACCCTGTTACTAAGTTTGAAGACAATCGGATAATATTTGCGAGAGTTAATGAACAGAAACGGCAGATAATGACGTTTTTCGTTATTCAAGGGGCCATAACTCTAAATAAAGTCCGCTGAAAGTGGTCATCGTACTTGGCCGAACCCTTAAGGCATTTAACCCTGTGACCAAGTTTGAATACAATCGATTAGCATGTGTTGTAGTTATTGCACGGAAACGAAGCGTGACAGACAGACATACAGACAGACAAACAAACCCAAATGTATATCCCCCGTTTCGGTGAAAGCGGGGGATAATTAAACTGTCTTAGTGAACTGAAGTAATCAAAAGTTTCATACCTCCTAGTCCAGTCTTTGTTGGATGGATATTGTCTATTTGCGTACTGAAGAAGATCGTGACGTTACCGTCTCCATACTTGGCTAACCCGCTCCCCAGTACATCTACGGCTACAGTGTGTTCACCACCAGTTACATTATCTATATCACATGTGATCAATGTACTGGTTGCCATAGTGACATTACAAATGATCCCTCCAATCGTCACAATATTGTTACTCAGGTTGTCGTTGAAACCATTACCAGAAATATGTGCAGTAGTGTACGACAGTTCTGCAATGATATTAAAATAAAATCATCAATGTACAATGCGCAAAATGATATAAAACCGTAGCACAACAAACATCCATTTTCAGCATAATAACAATTCTAGCATTAGCGACTATTTGGAAATGAAAGTAACGAATTATCTAAATTAGACCAGGTGGGCTTATAACAATTCGTTCCCTTCAGTATCTTTTATGGTAATTCATTGATATTAAAATAAATGTAACGGCTTTCTCTGATGCTGGTTAGGATTATCTGCTTTGTAAAATATTTGCCATTATCATGATTTCAATTTCTGCGGCGTTATTTCATGGTAAATTGAGGTTGAATATGTTCTCATTAAGTACCTTGCACGCGGGTGATGTTGTTAATCACTGGCGTATCACCAGATGACCACTCGTAGGTACAACTCCCGGTACATCTGGACGGAACATCATTTATAGTAACAGTGACCTAAAATTAAAACAATAAAAATGAAGTAAGGAAAATTTCATAATGAACATGTTTTGAACACACAAAAAGTCGTTTTCATCCTTATGGCAGCATTCACACTTCTCTGTATGTAATCTTTATTTGTACATTTGTATAACACTACCTGAGGTTTGTCGTGGGCTGTCTGTAACATTTCTCCATATAGAGGGTCGATCCAGTATTCTCCGTCTATTACTGTCTGTATGTATCCGGTAGGATTAATACCACCCACTAAAGTGGCATTTAACTAAAAGAAACAAAACAAAAAAGATATAAAAGTACCGGCTATATTTTCAAAGTAATAATATATGCTTCACTAGTGAACTAATGAAAGCCATCAAACATCAGATGCGTTTCCGTTACGACATTTTATGCATATATTTAAATAATGATACTTACATGAATCTGTTCCAGATTCCCCGCATAAGTGTCAAAGCTGATCCACACATATCGGTTGAATGGATGGTCAGAAACACCAGATTTTACAACACCGACATCGTCAAATTGCTCCAATATTGCAGTTATATCATCCGTTCCAATGTCTACCGGTATTGCTAAAAAACAAGTTAAAGTAGCGAGAAACACGGTTTAACGAAATCACATGTTTCTTTTGACGACACTATCAATCAAGTAAAAACAAAAGATCAACAGCTAAAATAGCACACAGTCAATAATCTTAATCATCATTCTTATTCATTAAGATAATCTCCATGGAATCATTTATCGCATTTGTAAATGAATTGTGGATTACGTACATTTCAGTGTTTGACCTCTTAGAGTCAGATCAAATGTGCCGGATATGGGAGCCGTCGCGCTAGCAATTCTTGTAAATGATATATTTGTATCCGGTGGAACCTGTAACAATCAGAAAATTGAAAATAATGTTCTATCTGTTAAATATTACACCAATTTTGTTAGGTGATCAACGTACGAAAACTATCCTGTGCACTATTTGGTTGATTGCTTCAGATGCTCAATATTTCGATTTCTTAGTGCAGTTTCTCTTTTCAGGGTCCTCATCTTTGTTTAGTTATTCTTTTTTATTTAGGTTCAGCAATTGTTTTCAAAATCCACAAGAAATTCACCAACTACACTTTGCTCTAACTTTAGTGCACCTCTATATCAGATTCGGGCGCTGGATATGATATGATATTTTTTCGAAATTGTGAAAAAACATTCCGTCAACTTTTACTGTATTTTGAACCTATTAATCAGATATATTCAAAAGTTTGAAACCTGTATAAATAGTTCCTGAATTTAAATTATATCTTGAATTTGATTTATATTTGAGAAGTTATTGTTTTTAATTTTTTGGTATTTTGCTCCGATCCTCAAGTTTTTTTGTTGTTGACGGTCAAATCATGTACAGGCAAGTCATATAATTCCGATTTTAGGGCTTTCCCTTTAGTGTGAAAAGACCTATTGTTTTTGTTATGTTTCTTTAAAAGACCTATTTTTATTGTTATGTTTCTTATTATTCTTATTCTTGTGCCATAATTGTAGCCTTAATATTTTGTTCGGTAGCAGACATGTTCGTAGTCCTTCAAGAATATTTTAGGACATGGTTGGAAAATGTTACTAGAACATTTTCAAACAGGTACAATATCCAATATGGCCACCGCCATCATGACGTCATGTCAAAATCTAAAAATGATCATTACTTAACAAAAATTGATTTCACAGCATTTATGCACTTGTATTATTTTTTTGAAGATATTTTTCGGGGTTAACTTTTTCTCTATTTTAATACAAAACGGTCATATAAAGTCCCCGCTATTGGGTCAAAGGTCACCAATTTTGTTCAGCTTAGTTTTTCCAAGTGTTTTGAAAAATTATATTTTGCAGTCGGTGTGGAATTCTTTAAACTTCTAACGCCATTTTGAATATTTCCTTTCATCTTTTTGAAAAGCCAAAACCATGTTTAAACCATTTTATTCAAGGTCATACATGTCAAAAACCAACTATTGTACATACGTTTACAGCGTAGCCGAATCGACATACACAGTTTACATCTCCACTATCCATTTGTCTGTGTAATTATCGTACTAGTTAGCCAAACGTCACATAGAAAATCTTATTTGTTGTGTAAAAAGGACTTTTCATAATAATGTACTGGTTATGTTAAGAATATATGTATGTGTGTGTGTAAGTACTGAAATGTTTTTATATCCAACAGAAAATAAATCTACATATATAATTAAGTTTGCAAATTAAAAACAAAATAAATATACAAATAAAATAGATAATTAAATAAATAAATAATCGGACGAGAGTTTAGCACTGAGTAATATTCCAATATTTGGGCAGCGCCGTGTGCTAATTGATGCATGCATGTTTACACATGTATCTCAATTGGTCAGATAACTTATAAGAAGGAAATAGTTTAGTTGTTAGTGAGGATATATTCTAAATATTAAATGTTCAGTTGAATATATGAATCAAATTCAACTAAATCACAAAAAATCAATCACTGTTCGCATGGTCTAAGGGTTTCGTAATGACACCAGGGTAAACATAAACGGCGAGTTTCATTTTATAAAATATTTGTAGTTCTTTCGCTGTGTGTGTATGCTTTGTCGTTAATCTTATTGTCTTTATCGCGGGTTTTGTTTACGTCTAGATTGAAGTAGGTAGGTCCTGCGCTGGACTCGCCATTATCTGTATCGGGGGTACTTCCTTCGAGGTCTGAGAGGTACAAGGCCCCTGCTAACATTGACAATAAATCAACTTTGAGTACGCAGTTAAGAATCATTGAAACCTAGCAATTTCACCAGTTGTTTATTTAGTGTTTTATTAAGCTGAATTAAGAGAACACATCATAAATTATTTTTAGATATTTTATGAAATGGTGACGTAAGTATTTGAAATATTGAAAAAGACTCGAACACCGTGATTATGGTTAAGCCACGAAAGGAAAAAATATAAACAATTAAGTTGAATAAATAAATAAATTGAATAAATAAAAAAAAAATAAAAAAATCAATAAAATGAAATAGAATTAAAAACTAAAATAATCAATAAAACAAATTAATTAAATAAATTGTGACAAGTATTTCTTCTTGACTTAAAGGTTAACAGTTGGATTAACAAATTAAATGTTAGTAACAATCGGTCTTTACGGAATTGGTGGTGTATATATGATGGTGAATGCATTTTAAATGGATAAAGGTGATGACAGGGGAAAATATGGTATATGAGGATGTATGTAGAGGTAGTATAAATGTAGCTCTTTTGAGATGTTAACTGTGATGGGGAATGGTACAGATGGCGTCAGATGGTATGTGAGGGTAAAGGTGGTGTTGGTTGACATTGGTGGTAAATTTGGTGAAGGATGGCATTGGTGATGTAAAAAGGTATAGATGGTAAATGATGTATAAGTGGTATAGGAACATATACGTGACTGAAGGAAAAGGGTAATATAGGAGGGCAAAAGTGGTGTATACATATGAATGTGTATGTGTATAGGTGTACAAAGGCGGTGCATGATGATTTAGTGCAGTGAAGGTGGTGAAGTTGATTATACGTGGTAAAGGAGGGTTTACATGTGTAAGAGAATATCGATGGAATAGATGGTAGAATAATAAATAGTTGTTTTGGAAGGTAAATATGGTGAAGAGGGTAATATGTATTGTAGGAGGTTATAGGTAGTATAGGGAGTATAAGTGATGTAGGAGAGCGTAGGTGATATAGGAAGTATAGGTGATGTAGACGGGTATAGGATGTAGGAGACACAGGTGATGTAGGACGTATAGGTGGTATAGACGTGTATACGTTGTACATGATAATATAAGTGGTGTACGAGGTTGAAGGTGTTAAAGAGTGTAAAGGAGGAGTAGAAGGCCTGAAAGATGTATGTGGTATAGGAGAGTATATGTTGTTAATGGTTAAGGTGTTTATCGAAGTGTGATATTAATATGTTAGTGGTATATATGTTGTAGGCATACGTAGGTGGTACCGGAGATATATGTTTTTTTGAAGGATACGGGTAGTGTAGCAGATGCAGATGATGTAGGAAGGTTCAGATGGTATAGGAGGATAAAGTTGTGTATGAGAAAAATGGTGATGTATGAGGGTATAGGTGATGTAACAGTGTATGCGTAGTAGGAATATGTACAAACTAAAAAGCCCTTGATTCACTGTTATTTCTGTAATGCACTGATGGTGTAAACGTGTATCTACAAATATAATAAAATTAATGTGTTGAACTTATTTGAACTACTATTCGAAAGGATTAAAATAAATAAAAAGCATTAAGCTTTACCAATTGATCGTTCAATACCATAGGCAAAAAAAACAATCAGTGATAGTCCTTGACTGTAGTGTTCATAATTAGCCCCGAATAAAACAAAGCAGTCTGTTAAACTCTTTTGATCGGTTTTCTGAAAGGATTAAAACGAAATAAAAATGAAGGTAACACAATTTGAACGATACCATAAATCGGTCATTGGTCAGTGTTCATGGATCGTTTATAAACAGTTGACACTATATATTACTTTATTGTCAAGTAGAAACTGCAACTGCTCTTTTTATATACTATATTCGGGGTGACCAACCCCAGCAGTGTTTCACTCGACCCACATTTCTCACACACATACATAGTTCTATCGTGTACATCGGGGATGTAAAACTAACAGAGCCATCCGTTCTGCCTTTCATCTCACATGGAGGACAATGTACACAAAGTTTTAATCGAGTTTTGAAGACATCGGAATGTAGGTCCCGCTCGTTAGACTTTGTCCAAACAAAATGACGTGGATGACGAATTTCATTTTTGATGAAAATGTCTCCTTTAACGAGATTAAAAGCAGAGACTTCTCGTTTATAAATACGTCTCTGTTAGAAGCAAATATTACATAACCTAATATTGTAAGAAAACCTCTACCTATAACAATAATCATATTTTTTATCGTCTGGAAACAACTGTTGGGTCCAATATCAAATGTCATCTCGAGTTAAGTTAATTATAGTCAAAGGATTATTAGCATCAATTTCACTATGCTTACATTGTGCATGCACGTAATGCCTAATATATTAAAAACAACAATTAACATTAAAGAAACCTAAAAACTCAATTGTCCCGGGTGATACGTTTGGTTTAGTTTAATTATGTTTAACGTCCTATTAACAGCTAAGGTCATTTAAGGACGTGCCTCCATGTGTGCAGTGTATGCGTGTTTGCGTGTGAGAATGCAGGAGATATGGTATGTTGGCGTGCTTGCCTCCTTGTGATAGCACAGATCTGATGCCGACTTTATAGTGCTATCTCACTGAAATGACACGGCGAAGGAACCCAGCAAAGCATTCCGCCCGGTAACATTATACCGACAACGGGTGAATTAGTTGTTGCCATTCCCTGTTGCCGTTTGTTTAACGTCGTATCAACAGATATGCCATTTAAGGATGGCCTCCCCTGTGTACAAGCTGTATGCGTATAGTGTATGCGTGTATGTTTTGGGATGCTGTGATATGTTCGTG